>ML779369.1:564882-617980 GCA_009831015.1 Picea engelmannii
CTACCACATCCCAAACATCTGCACCTAATGACATTATGTAGGTTCTCATTCTAACTTTCCAGAAGGCAAAGTTTGTTCCATTGAACAGAGGGGCCTTATTGGTTGAATTTCCTTCATGGCTTGACATGTTTAAGCTCTAGGATTTACCCTTAGATAAAAGGGGTTGGCTCTGATACCAATTGTTGGACAACTGAGAGGGGGGGGGGTGTGAATCAGTTGTTACCGTGCTTAAACAATTATGCTTCTTTTAAAATCTTTACAAGGCACTCAATGATGATCACAATAATGCAGGGAAATAAACAATGGCACATTCAGCATCAGTCACATATATGAGAAACATAGAGACATATATTTCCCAAGGAAACCCATACAGGGTAAAGACATCTTCTTCTTTATATGATAAGTATTATTTACATTCTTTACATTATCATACATATGAGCACCAACTCATTGTGAGGCTACAACCTCTGTTTTGCAAGCTGCAACTTGCTAAGAGTACCAACTCTCTGTTTTTCTCTAGCACCCACTAGAAAGAGGCACCAACTCCCTGGTTTCTCTAGCACCAACTAGAAGGAAGCACCAACTCCCTAATTTCTCTAGCACCAACTAGAAGGAAGCATCAACTCCCTGTGTTCAAGAACCCACTTGAACCTCTGAGGACACTAGTCCTCCCTAGCACCTCCCAACCACCCTGGATTATGAATATGAAATATTGAAACCTATTTTAGTGATATAGTGTTCAATAATAGCTTACCAGTCTCATCATGGTTCTGCAAGATTTTTCTACTCAGACTTCCACACTGTCTTCTAGCATGCATCCGCAACCCATTCTGTTCTTCTGCTTTTTATGCTCTGTGCACCATGTCCATTGGCTGCACACTTCTTCTTCTGTTCTATTCAGCTACTGCACTCTGATCCTTCTTCATGCATGAATCACCTTCAACAACAACATTCACAGAAACTCCAACAGCAACAACAACCCAATCTCTTCTATGTTCTGTGTATTTATAGCTTCTGTGCACCTTGTGCATGCAATATTCGTCATTCCTTTGCATGCTCATACCACGCCAGTTTCCTCCACATCTCAAGTGCTCTGCCTAATCATCATCGCAACTCTTCAGCTTCCTTGGTGGTTCCCACCACGCGTCCAACATCACTGGGTGTTCTGCTGAGATTCCTCAACCTCTCTGGCAGTTGAGACTCTTCGTCTTCTCTAGAAAAGTCGAGCTTATCCTTTATTTTTCAGTTACAGACTTCAATGCTCATACACCTATCAATCCCTCTAAGAATGTCTTCCTTCACTGGGTGAAGCTTGGAGACTCTTCATCTCCTCTGGTGATCACACAGAGGTCTCTTGGAATTCTTTGGCAGAGACCATCAATTGTTTCTAGCAGTTACACTGCGAGGAGTAATATTATCCCTCCAATTATGCTCAAATTCACCTGCACCATTGGATTGGTTGCATGCGATCTTGCATTCATTTCGGCATTTCGACATTCAACAATTCGGCATTCGGGTGACCAAGTGTCTCGAAACTCCCAATCGCAATCCCCGAAAAGGAGCTTGGTTGCTCTAGCTCTTTCCTCCATCTCTCATTGATGTGACCAAGGGATGTGACCACAACCTTTATTCAACAACTGCATTTGGTAATTTCATGTTTCGGCACTTCGACACTCCTGTGTTTATGTTTCTTGCCTCTCCAAGTCGCAATTCACGAAACTCGGAAATGGAGTCAGATCAATGGTCTAGATTGACGGTCCAGATCTTATTGTGAGTTCACATCTCACGATTCCTATGATGGAGGGTCTTGTCACTCCAAGTCGCGATAGGCGAAGCTCTGAGATGGAGCTCAGATCGATGGTTCACATTCTTGGTGATCTGACAGTCCTGATCTTTTCACGATCTCGCATCTCACTATTCCTTAGATGGAGGTTCTCGTCACTTCAAGTCACAATAGGCAAGACTCCAAGATGGAGCTAGATCAACGGTCCAGAACAAACCTCGATCTGATGGCTAAGATAGTTTTCGCAATTTCGCATATTGTGAATTCGAGAGGTTAGGGAACCTTGTTCCTTTGACTTTCTAGTCAGTGACATGACGATATTTCGCCATGTGTCCTATGATTTGACGATCCAGATATGATATTGATTCAATGGCTCAGATCATATCGTGATTTCAGCATTCTTGTTGCAAAGTGTTTCGACACTCCAACTTCTGGTATCCGAAACCCCGATAGCCAAAACTCCGAAATGGAGTTGGACCACCGCTTCGATATTGCACTTTAAAGAATGTGCATGTTCTTCCTGATCCAATGATGGTCAGACCTTGCACTCGGATCTAACGTCAAAAATATTTCCTCCATATTTGCGCTCCTCCTGTCTAGATTCACATCTGACGGTCATCGAGAATTTTGAATGGGATCCAACAATCAATGTCACTTCTCTGCCCGAGCTTACGCATCCTCCTTACTTAGAAAAATTTCTAAGTGTCAAAGGCCTCGACCTTTGATCCACCTGATATCCTGAGTATGCTATCTCTCTTGAGCTTTGGCAACGAGTTAACCTCATCCCTGGTGCACACCTACGCATTGTGTGCAACTCTGTGCTAATCCTCCTTAGCTTACGTTGTTCTTGTTTTGCCATCAATGCACACACTGTTCTTTCCATCAATGACAAGAACACATTGTCTGTAAAACATGCCAGCAGATTGATCTGAAGTTTGGCTACCACCAGGTCCCGATAGAACAAACAGATGTGTGGAAGTCGACCTTCAAGTCAAAGGAAGGCATTTTTGAATGGTTGGTCATGCCCTTTGGTTTGGTCTTTTTGAATGGTTGGTCATGCCCTTTGGTTTGAAAAATGCACTAAACACTTTCATGAGGTTGATGGACGATATCCTGTGACCATTCACCAATATTTTTGTAGTGGTGTATCTGGATGACATTCTCATTTACAGAAAGACTTGGGTTGAACACTTGCAGCATAGTCAGTAGGTTTTGCACACCCTATGACAACACAGACTACACGCCAACTTGGAAAAAATCTCCTTCGGCATGGACAGGGTCCATTACCTGGGCTACATCATTGATCAGCATGGCATACATGTGGATCCAGCCAAGATCCAAGTCATTCGTGACTGGCCAGCCCCAACCACACTCACTGATCTTCGGAGCTTCTTGGGCCTTTCCAATTTCTACCGTAGGCTCATGTTGGGATTCTCCCATATTGAATGGGCCCTCAACCAAATAGCCAGGGGTGGTGGTAAGGAAATATTTGGGTGGGTCCGGTCCCAAAAAAAAGGGTTCGATGATTTGAAGCAGTGCTTGTGCTTAGCCCTAGTACTTTAACTCCCAAACCTACAACAACCTTCAAGATCGAGACAAATGCTTCCAACTATGTTGTGGGAGCCTTTCTCACTCAGCACGACCACCCCGTGGCATATCATAGTGAGACACTATCATATGTACTCTACTTACGACAAATAAATGTACTCCATTGTGCAAGCCTTCCACCAGTGGAGACACTACATTCTTGGGAAGGAGACAGTCATCCACACTGATCATAAGCCACTGCAGTTCATGCAGACACAAGGAAAATTGCAGAATGACTGCCATCAAAAGTTGTCCACATACTTGTAGCAATTCCACCTAAACATCATGTATAAAACATGAAGCACCAATCGCGTCGTTGATTGCCTTAGAAGACTTCCAGTCATGGCACTCACCACGGTGCTAGAATCTTGCGGACATGAGAGCTCTATATGGTCCCAACTCTATGAGACAGACCTGTACTTCACCACCACCTACCAAATGTTAGGGGAAAACACAATTGTTGATAATTTCCATATTTAGGATGGGTTGTTGTGTCGTATGGGCCATATCTATGTTCCATCAAGTGAGCGAGTGAAGTTCATCTGGGAAGCCTACTATAGTTGGGTGGCAGGACACTTCAACGTCGAAAATACAGTGGCAATGCTACAGAAACATTTCTACTGGTCGAAACTTCAACAGGTGGTCAACAAGTATATTAGGTCTTGCACTACCTGCGCGATTTCCAAACCGAACACTAAGAAACAGGTCCTATACACCCCTCTTCCTACTCCTAACAGGCCATGAAAATCCATCTCAATGGACTACATGTTGGGCCTCCCATCCACCAAGTGGCGAAATGGCTGTGTTTTTGTGGTTGTTGATCACTTTTCTAAGATGGTGATTTTGGTTGCCTGCAAGAAGAACATCATAGCAGAGGAAACTGCTAAGCTCTTCTTTGAATGAGTCTAGGTACATTTTGGAATCCCACAAACCATTGTCTTAGATCGGGATAGTTGATTTCTCAGCACATTTTGTTCGAGCCTCTGGTCACTGTTGGACACCAAGCTCACCAAATCCATGGCCTTCCACCCTCAGACAGATAGCCAAACCGAGGTCATAAATCGAATGATTGTGCATATCCTTTGCATGTATAATTCACAACACCCTCACACATGGGATGAGAGCCTTCCCTATGTCTAGCATAGCTACAACCAAGCCTTGCATAGCTCAACCAGCCACAACCCCTTTCATGTGGGGTTGGTATTCCAACCATTGGGTCCCATAGATGTTGCACTTCCCCTTGCGGTCACCTCGACCGACTCATCTCCTGCTCCAACTAAAGCTAACAAAGCCACTCGGTTCATTGAGAGGATCCAACACATCCACCAACAGGTTCAGGATATCCTACAGAAGTCCAATGACAAGTACAAACAACACCATGATCAACATCGGGTGCCACATAAGTTTCATGTGGGCGAAAAAGTTTGGTTGCACTTGCAGAAAGAACGCCTTACAAGACCACATCAGAAGCTTCGACCACACTGTTATGGGGCGTACACCATCACCAAGGCCGTGGGGGATAATTATTTTTATCTCAACATTCCTCCTTTCCTTGGCTTGCACCCAGTGTTCAACATGGATCTCCTTCGCCCTTATTTCCCACCATTATTGGACACCTCAGAAGTAGTAGAACAACTGGCACCAACAGAGCTCAACCCCGACTACATACAACAGGAATCCAATGATCATATTGTGGACACATAGATCAAGGACAATAGAAAGTAAAGGATCCAACATTATCAAGTCATCAAATCATGGCATCTCCTGCCCCAAGGCAAGTGGCTCACCTAGGGCCAAATTCAATAGAAAATTTCCTCATCTAATGGGGGACCTCAACAAAATGGAGACCCTTGCTTCCTAAGGAGGGAGGATTGATATCAGATTATTTTCTTATTGAATAGAAAACCAGTTTTACTGTATCTCTATTATTGTGTGTTAAGTACCTATTACTAATCTGTATTCATTTCGTTCCAACTAGCTCAAAATAGTTTTCTGGCAATTTTGGCAATTTACTATTTTTAGCAGTTTTAACTTTCATGGCCATTTTGAGGGACTAAATGAAGGTTTTTTGGGATCGATCTTTTCAATGATATTCAAAGGCATGACTGGGCCCCCAAAATGAATCTCCTCGATGATACCTTTCCAATGGGCTATCATACGCCTAAAACGAAGATCGTATGCAAAAGTTACGACCCAGGGAAGTTAATGTACAAACTTACCCAAACGGGACCCACATGACTTTTGGCGCTTCATCTCCTAGGGTTAGGTTTTTGGATGTCTAGGGTTTTTGGAATTTCTGTTTATTGTAAAAATTTCTTCAGAGCCTCATTGTAATGATCTTCTTGTGAATGAGCGCAGTCATCACATCTCTTCTTAGATATAATCTGCCACCATTCCAGCAAGCTTGCTTCCACTGTATTTTACAATTTCAGCTTATTTCCTTATTGAATAGAAAACCAGTTTTACTATATCTCTATTATTTTTTCTTAAGTACCTTTTAATAATCTGTATTCATTTGGTTCCGCTAATAAAATCTGGATCAGTGGTATCAGATCAATCTTCTCCTTGTCGTCTTAATGCATGTCCCCAACAAGGTCGGAATACAAAGAGTTGGGTCTCGAGCTTGTTTCTCTTGAGGACAAAAGATCTCACATGCCCAAGCGACCTCTCATGGTAGGAGAAAAGAAAGATGATGGGACATAATATCATTTCAAACTATTGATTGAGGAATCCCTCACGCAGCAAAGGAACGAGATGATGGATAGTTTCGCGCAAATCCTTCGGCGGCTACCAATAGGCGACGCATCTTCTTCAAGTGGAGGCGACACATTTTATTCAAGCGAAGGTGTCGCCCCCTTCAAGGTAAAAATAAAATTTGATATTCCTATATTTGAAGGTCATATAGGTGCAGATTCTGTAGACAAGTGGTTGAATCTACTAGAAGGGTATTTTTCTGTCCATAATTTTTCGAATAGAGAAAGGATTACTTTTGCACTCCTCAAAGTCGTTCCTCATGTCAAAGATTGGTGGGAAACCTTCTGTGAGAAAAAGGAAACAAAGGAACCCTCATTATTTACAATCACGGCCACATGGGAATCCTTCAGGGATGCTATTAAGGAACAATACTACCCTGTCGAAAGTTATGACGACTTGTATACCAAATGGACCATACTGCGGCAAGAAAGAGACCAAGCAGTGCCAGATTTCACAAATATCTTCCATACCTTGCACACCAAGATGGGTATCAAATATTTGGAGAGAAATATGGTGCTCAAGTATCATGGTGCTCTGCATAGATACATCCAGAACGAAATGGAATTTCTTGACATCTCATCCTTGGGCACGGCCTACCGATATGCCGTCAAAATTGAGCAAAAGCTTAAACAAAAGATGCGACAATTTGGGCCTGGGAACCCCTCACAACAAAAGCCAGGAAAGGGTGGCCCCAACCCACAAAACAAAGGACAGTGAAAATATGGACAGTATTAGGATAGCTAGTCCAAGCTGCAAGCAAATAAGGACACCAGAAAGACAAAGAAAGATACCGGGAAGTGGTTTGACTTCCATAAGATCCCTTGGCATAACACTGCCGACTGCCCCTCAAAGCAGTTGTTGATGGCTGAAGTGAAAGCCTCTGAATCAGATGCAGGTTATGACTCTAAACCAGAACTAGAAAGGGGAAGACGAATCATTGACGCGGGACCCAATGCCACCATTTCTACCACCAAACTCCAGCCTGGTGAACCAGACGAACCAGAAGAAGGAGGGCGCCTCTTCCATTCACAGATGTGGGTAAAAGGCACCCCATTTCACTTCATCATTGATAGCGGTAGCCATAAGAACCTCATCTCAGTAGAGGTCGTCAATCAGCTAGGCCTGTCGACAACACTGCACCCATAACCCTACACCATTGGATGCCTCTGCCAAGGAAGTGATCTTCGGGTCAACCAACAATGTCAACTATCGTATGACATCAAGCCCTTCAAAGACGAGGTATTGTGTGATGCTTCTCCTCTTGAATTTTGTGATGTTATTTTGGGACAACCTTATTTATGGAAACGTCATGTTGCATATGAGTCTAGGCCTCAAAGTGTTATTATTACTTTGAGAAGGAAATTGTACAGGATACCCGAGGCAGTCCCACCTAGTGCTATTTCCTTGATCTCTGCTAAAAAATGCAAGAAGGTCATCTCTTAGATGGGGAATTTTGTCTTCTTCATGATTCGCTCTCAGAATAAGAAAAAGATCACAGCCACATACAGGGTCTCTACGACTGACCTCTCCACACAGCAGAAGCAAGTAGATAAGGTCATGGAAGAATACTCAGATATATTCTCCTCACCTATCAGGGTACCTCTGCACTGCCAGGTCAAGCACTCCATCGATCTGAACCTCGATGCACAACTGCTCAATGGGCCAGTCTATCACCATACTCTGTTAGAGAATGAGGAGATCAAGCGACAGATCCAAGAACTTCTCCACAAGGGGCACATCCATCCCAACTCATCACCTTGTAGGAGCCCAATCATGCAGGTATAGAAGAAAGATGGAACTGACAACTTTGCATTGATTACCGGGCTCTGAATAAAATCACAATCAGAAACCAATAACCGATTCCTCGAATCGTCGACCTCCTTGATCAACTTATGGGGGGGAAATACTTCAATAAGATGGATCTGAAGTCTAGCTACCACCAGGTCCCGATAGAACAGACAAATGTATGGAAGACCACCTTCAAGTCAAAGAAAGGCCTTTTTGAATGGTTGGTCATGCCCTTTGGTTTGAAAAATGCACCAACCACTTTCATGAGGTTGATGGACGATATCCTATGAACATTCACCAATAATTTTGTAGTGGTGTATATGGATGACATTCTAATTTACAACAAGACTTGGACCAAACACTTCCAGCATATTCAGCAGGTTCTGCACACCCTCCGACAATACAAGCTATAAGCCAACCTGGAAAAATGCTCCTTCAGCATGGACAGGGTCCATTACCTAGGCTACATCGTTGATGAGCATGGTGTACATGTGGATCCAGCCAAGATCCAAGTCATCCATGACTGACCAGCCCCAACCACACTAACTAAGATCCAGAGCTTCTTGGTCCTTGCCAATTTCTACTGTAGGTTCATGCTAGGATTCTCCCATATTGCATGGGCCCTCAACCAAATAACCAGGGATGGTGGTAAGGCAAAATTTGCGTGGGGCCAGTCCCAACAACAAGCATTCGATGATTTGAAGTAGTGCTTGTGCTCAGCCCCAGTACTTTCACTCCTAGACCTCCAACAATCCTTTGATATTGAGACAGATGCTTCCGACTATGTTGTGGGCATCGTTCTCACTCAGCATGGCCACCCCATGGCCTATCATAGTGAGACACTATCATATGTTGTCCATAAGTACCCTACTTATGACAAAGAAATGTACTCCATTATGCAAGCCTGTGGCCAGTGGAGACACTACATTCTTGGGAAGGAAACATGCATCCACACTGATCATAATCCACTGTAGTTCATGCAGACACAAGGAAAATTGCAGAATGACCACCATCAAAAGTGGTCCACATACTTGCAGCAATTCCACTTGAACATCAAGTATAAAATAGGAAGCACCAATCACGTCGCTGATTGCCTCAACAAACCGCTAGTCGTGGCACTCACCACGGTGATAGAATCTTGTGGCCATGAGACCTCTGGATGACCCCAATTCTATGAGACAAACCCGAACTTAACCACCACCTACCAAATGTTGGGGGAAAATGAAGTTGTCGATAATTTCCATCTTCAAGATGGGTTGTTGTGTCTTCTGGGCCATATCTGTGTTCCATAAAGCAAGTGAGCAAAGCTGATCTGGGAAGCCCACTACAGACAGGTGGCAGGACACTTCAGCATCGAAAAGACAGTGGTGATCCTACAGAAACATTTCTACTAGTCAAAACTTCAATAGGAGGTTAGCAAGTATATCAGGTCCTGCACTGCCCACGCAATTGTCAAACTGGCCACTAAGAAACAGAGCCTATACACCCCTCTTCCTACTCTTGACAGGCCATGGGAATCCATCTCAATGGACTACATTTCGGGCCTCCCATCCACCAAGTAGGGAAATGATTGTGTTTTTTTGGTTGTTGATCGATTTTCTAAGATGGCGATTTTGGTTGCCTGCAAGAAAAACATCACGGTAGAGGCCAATGCCAAGCTCTTCTTTGAACGTGTCTGGGTACATTTTGGAATCCCACAAACCATTGTCTCAGATCGAGACAGTCGATTTATCATCACATTCTAGTCGATCCTCTGGTCACTGCTGGACACAAAGCTCACCAAATCCACGACCTTCCACACTAAGACAGATGACCAAACCGAGGTTGTAAATCTAATGATTGTGCATATCCTTCGCATGTATAATTCATGGAACCCTCGCACATGGGATGAAAGCCTTCCCTATGTCTAGCATAGCTACAACCAAGCCTTGCATAGCTCAATCAGCCACAAACCCTTTTAGGTGGGGTTTGGATTCCAACCATTGGGTCCCATAGATGTTGCACTTCCCCTTGCGGTCACCTCGACCGACTCATCTCCTGCTCCAACTGAAGCTAAAAAAGCCATCCGGTTCATTGAGAGGATCCAGCACATCCACCAAAAGGTTCAGGATATCCTACAGAAGTCCAATGAAAAGTACAAAAGGTGCCATGATCAACATCGAGCACCACATAAGTTTTAGATGGACGACAAAGTTTGGTTGCACTTCCAAAAAGAATGCCTTACAGGACACCATCGGAAGCTTCGCCCACTCTGTTATGGGTCGTACACCATCACCAAGGTCATGGGGGCCGGATAATGCTTTTCAGCTCAACATTCCTCCTTTCCTTGTCCCACACCCAGTGTTCAATGTGGATCTCCTTCGCCCTTATTTACCACCATTATTGGACACCTCAAAAGTATCAGAATAGCTGACACCAATAGAGCTCAACCCCAACTTACCCAAATGGGGCCCACTAGACTTTTGGCGCTTCATCTCCTAGGGTTAGGTTTTTGGATGTGTAGGGTTTTTGGCATTACTGTTTATTGTAAAAAGGCCTTCAGAGCCTCATTTTAATGATCTTCTTGTGAATGAGCGCAGCTGCCACATCTCTTCTCAGAGATAATCTGCCACCATTCCAGCAAGCTTGTTTCTGGTGCATTTTATAGTTTCATCTTATTTCCTTATTGAATAGAAAACCAATTTTACTGTATCTCTGTTATTTTGTGTTAAGTACGTGTTAATAATATTTATTCATTTCATTCCTCTCATAAAATCTGGATCAGTGGTATTAGAGCGGTTTGCTCCTTGTCGTCTTAATAAAGAGTTGGGTCTTCAGCTTGTTTCTCTTAAGGACAAAATCTCTCGCACGCCCAAACAACCTCTCATGGTAGGAGAAAAGAAAGATGATAGGACACGATATCCTTTCAAACTGTTGATTGAGGAAGACCTCATGCAAAAAAGGAACGAGATGATGGATAGTTTCACACAAATCCTTCAGCGGCTACCAACAACCGATGCATCTTCTTCGAGCGGAGGCACCTCCCCCTTCAACGTACAAATAAAATTCGATATTCCTATATTTGAAGGTCAGATAGACACAGATTCTATATACAAGTGGTTGAATATACTAGAAGGGTATTTTTTTTCCATAACTTTTCAAATAGAGAAAATATTACTTTTGTGCTCCTCAAAGCCATTCCCCATGTCAAAGATTGGTGGGAAACCTTTTGTGAGCAAAAGGAAACAGAGGAACCCTCATTATTTACAGTCACAGTGACCTTGGAATCCTTCAGGGATGCTATTAAGTAAAAATACTACCCTGTTGGAAGTTATGACGACTTGTATACCAAAGGGACCACACTACAGCAAGAAAGAGACCAAGCAGTGCCAGATTTCACAAATATCTTCCATACCTTGCGCACCAATATGGGTATCAAATATTTGGAGTTACATCTGGTGCTCAAGTATCATGGTGCTCTACATAGATACATCCATAATGAAATGGAATTTCTGCACATCTCATCCTTGGGTGTGGCCTATTGATATGCCGTCAAAATCGAGCAAAAGATCAAACAAACGATGCGGCAATTTGGACCTGGGAACCCATCACAGAAAAAGCCAAGAAAGGGTATCCCCAACCAATAGAACAAAGGACAGAGAAAAGATGGATAGTATCAGGACAACCAGTCCAAGCTGGAAGCAAAGAAGGACACCAGAAAGACAAAGAAAGAAACTGAGAAGTGGTGCAACTTCCATAAGAGCCCTTCGCATAACACTGTTGACTACTTCTCAAAGCAGTCATTGATGGCCTAATTGAAATCCTCTTAATCAGATGTGGGTTCTGACTCTGAGCCAAAACCATAAATGGGAAGACAGATCATTGGCGTGGAACCTAGTGCCACCATTGCTTCCACCAAGCTCTAGCATGGTGAACTAGATGAGCCATAAGAAGGAGATCACCTCTTCCATTCACAGATGTGGGTAAAAGGAACCCCATTGCCCTTCATCATTGATAGCGATAGCCAAAAGAACCTCATCTCAGCTGAGGTCATCAAGAGGCTGGGCCTATCGACAACACCGCACCCACAACCCTACAGCATTGGATGGCTGTGCCAAGGAAGCGATCTTCGCGTCAACCAACAGTGCCAACTATCGTATGACATCAAGCCCTTCAAAGATGAGGTATTGTGTGATGTTTCTCCTCTCGAAGTTTGTGATGTTCTTTTGGGGCAACCTTATTTATGGAAATGTCATGCTTCATATGAGTCTAGGCCTCATAGTGTTATTATTACTTTGAACAGGAAATTGTACAGGATACTCGAGGCAGTCCCACCTAGTGTTATTTCCTTGATCCCTGCTAAGAATTGCAGGAAGGCCATCTCTCAGACGGGGAATTTTGTATTCTTCGTGATTCACTCTCAGAATAAGAGAAAGATCATAGCCACATCCAGGGTCTCTATAGCCGACCTCTCCACACAACAGAAGCAAGTAGATAAGGTCATGGAAGAATACCTAGATATCTTCTCCTCACCTATCAGGGTACCTCTGCACTGCCAGATCAAGCACCCCATCGATCTGACCCCTAACGCACCACTGCCTAATGGGCTAGTCTATCGTCACTCTCTATTAGAGAATGAGGAGATCAAGTGATAGATCTAAGAACTTCTCCATAAGGGGCACATCCATCCCAGCTCATCACCTTGCGGGAGCCCAATCATGTTGGTATAGAAGAAAGATGGAACCTGATGACTCTGCATTGATTACTGGGATCTAAATAAACCGGTACCCGATACCCGATTTCCCGAATGGACAACTTCCTTGATCAACTCATAAGGGCCAAATACTTCAGTAAGATTGTTCTAAATTATGGCTACCACAAGGTCCCGATAGAACAGACAGATGTACGGAAGACCACCTTCAAGTCAAAGAAAGGCCTTTTTGAATGGTTGGTCATGCACTTTAGTTTGACAAATGCACCAACCACTTTCATGAGGTTGATGGACGATATCCTATGACCATTCACCAATAATTTGGTAGTGGTGTATCTGGATGACATTCTCATTTACAACAAGACTTGGGCCGAACACTTGCAACATATTCAGTAGGTTCTGCACACCCTGCAACAACACAAGTTATATGCCAACTTGGAAAAATGCTCCTTCGGCATGGACAGGTTCCATTAACTAGGCTACATCATTGATCAGCATGGAATACATGTGGATCCAACCAAGATCCAAGTCATCCATGACTGGCCAACCCCAACAACACTCATTGATTTCCGGAGCTTCTTGGGCCTTTCCAATTTCTACCGCAGGTTCATGTTGTTATTCGCACATATTGCATGGGCCCTCAGTGAAATAACAAGGGGTGGTGGTAAGGAGAAATTTGCGTGGGGTCGGTCCTAACAACAAGCGTTCAATGATTTGAAGCAACGTTTGTTCTCAGCCCAAGTAATTTCACTCCTAGACCTTTAGCAGCCCTTTGAGATTGAGACAGATGCTTTCGACTATGTTGTGGGTGTCATTCTCACTCAGCATGGCCACCCTGTTTCCTATCATAGTGAGGCTTTATCCGACGTTGTCCGTAAGTACCCTACTTACGACAAAGAAATGTACTCCATTGTGAAAGCCTGCCGCCAGTGGAGACACTACATTCTTGGGAAGGAGACAGTCATCCACACTAATCATAAGCCACTGTAGTTCATGTAGACATAAAGAAAATTGTAGAATGGACACCATCAAATGTGGTCCACATACTTGCAACAATTCCACCTCAACATCAAGTATAAAACAAGAAGCACCAATCATGTTGTTGATTGCCTCAGCAGACCGCTAGTCATGGCACTCACCACGGTGCTAGAATCTTGCGGCCATGAGACCTCTAGATGCCCCCAACTCTATGAGACAGAGCCGGACTTCACTACCACCAACCAAATGTTGGGGGCAAATGCAATTGTTGATAATTTCCATCTTCAGGATGGGATTTTGTGTCGTTTGGGCCATATCTGTGTTCCATCAAGCGAGCAAGCGAAGTTGATCTGGGAAGCCCACTACAGTCAGGTAGTAGGACACTTTGGCGTCGAAATGACAGTGGTGATGCTACAAAAAAATTTCTATTGGCTGAAACTTCAACAGGAAGTCAACAAGTATATCAGGTCTTGCATTGCCTGCACGATTTCCAAACGAACCACTAAGAAATAGGGCCTGTACACCCCTCTTCCTACTCCTGACAGGCCATGGGAATCCATCTCAATGGACTACATGTCAGGCGTCCCATCCACCAAGCAGGGAAATGACTGTGTTTTTGTGGTTGTTGATCGCTTTTCTAAGATAGTGATTTTGGTTGCCTGCAAGAAGAACATCACAACAGAGGCCACTGCCAAGCTCTTCTTTGAACGAGTCTGGGTACATTTTGGAATCCCACAAACCATTGTCTCAAATTAGGACAGTCGATTTCTCAGCAGATTCTAGTCGAGCCTCTGGTCACTACTGGACACCAAGCTAACCAAATCCACAGCCTTGGACCCTCAGATAGATGGCCAAACCGAGGTCGTAAATCGAATGATTGTGCATATCCTTCGCATGTATAATTCACATCACCCTCACACATGGGATGGGATCCTTCCCTATGTCCAACATAGCTACAACCGAGCCTTCCATAGCTCAACCGACCACATCCCCTTTTAGGTAGGGTTGGGATTCCAACCATTTGGTCCCATAGATGTTGCACTTCCCCTTGCGGTCACCTCAACCGAATCATCTCATGCTCCAACTGAAGCTAACAAAGCCACTCAATTCATTGATAGGATCCAGCACATCCGTCAATAGGTTCAGTATATCCTACAGAAGTCCAATGACAAGTACAAACAATGCCATGATCAACATCGGGTGCCACATAAGTTTCAGGTGGGTGACAAAGTTTGGTTGCACTTGCAGAAAGAACACCTTACAGGACCCCATCAAAAGCTTCAACCACTCCATTATGGGTTGTACACCATCACCAAGGCTGTGGGGGATAATTCTTTTCATCTCAACATTCCTCCTTTCCTTGGCCTGCACCCAGTGTTCAACGTGGATCTCCTTCGCCCTTATTTCCCACCAATATTGGACACCTCAGAAGTAGAAGAACAACTAACACCAATAGATATCAACCCCAACGTCATACAACATGCATCCATTTATCAAATTGTGGACACACAGATCAAGGGCACTCGACAGCAAAGGATCCATCTTTATCGAGTCGTCAAAGCAGGGCAGCTCCTGCACCAAAGAAAGTGGCTCACCCGGGGACAAATTCAGCAGAAATTTCCTCATATGATGGGGGACCTCAACGCAATGGAGGGAGGATTTTTCCAGGTGGATATCGGTGGCCACCCACCTTTTCCAACTGGCTAAAAACAGTTTTTTGGCAATTTTGGCAATTTACTATTTTTAGCAGTTTTAACTTGCGGGGCCGTTTTGAGGCCATAAGTGAACGTTTTTCGGGATCGATATTCTCAATGATGGTTGTAGGCATGATTGATCCCCTAAAATGAATATCCTCTATGATACCTTTCCAACAGTCTATCATGCGCCTAAAATGAAGATCGTATGCAAAAGTTACGACACGGGAAGTTAATGTACTAACTTACCCAAACGAGGCCCATGTGACTTTTAGCACTTCATCTCCTAGGGTTAGGTTTTTGGATGTCTAGGGTTTTTGGCATTCCTGTTTATTGTAAAAAGGCCTTCAGAGACTCATTTTAATGATCTTCTTGTGAATGAGCGCAACCGTCACATCTCTTCTCAGAGATAAGCCGCCACCATTCCAGTAAGCTCGTTTTCACTGCATTTTACAGTTTCAACTTATTTCCTTATTGAATAGAAAACCAATTTTACTGTATCTCTATTATTTTTTGTTAAGTAAATTTAATAATTTGTATTCATTTCATTCCGCTCACAAAATATGGATCAGTGGTATCAGAGCGGTCTTATCCTTGTCATCTTAATGCATGTCCCCAATGAGGTCGAAGTACAAAGAGTTGGGTCTCGAGCTTGTTTCTCTTGAGGACAAAATCTCTCGCATGCCCAAGAGACCTCTCATGGAAGGAGAAAATAAAGATGACAGGATAGGAGATCCTTTCAAATTGTTGATTGAAGAATCCCTCATGCAACAAAGGAACGAGATGATGGATAGTTTCGCGCAAATCCTTCGGCGGCTACCAACAAGCGACACATCTTCTTCGAGTGGAGGCTTCGCACCCTTCAAGGTACAAATAAAATTTGATATTCCTATATTTGAAGGTCAGATAGAAGCAGATGCTATAGACAAGTGGTTGAATATACTAGAAGGGTATTTTTTTGTCCATAACTTTTCAAATAGAGAAAAGATTACTTTTGCGCTCCTTAAAGTCATTCCCCATGTCAAAGATTGGTGCTAAACCTTCTGTGAGCAAAAGGAAATGAAGGAACTGTCATTATTTACAATCATGGCCACCTGGGAATTCTTCAGGGATGCTATTAAAGAACAATAATACCCTGTCGGAAATTATGATGACTTGTGTACCAAATGGACCACATTGCGGCAAGAAAGAGACCAAGTCGTGCCAAATTTCAAAAATATCTTCCATACCTTGTGCACCAAGCTGGGTATCAAAGATTCGGAGCGACATTTGGTGCTCAAGTATTGTGGTGTTTTGTATAGATACATCTAGACTAAAATGGAATTTCTGGACATCTCATCCTTTGGCGCGGCCTACCGATATGCCATCAAAATCGAGCAGAATCTCAAACAAAAGATGCGACAATTTGGTCTTGGGAACCCCTCACAACAAAATCCAGAAAAGGGCAGCCCCAACCCACAGAACAAAGGACAGAGAAAAGATGGATAGTTTCAAGACAACCAGTCCAAGCCACAAGCAAATAAGGACACCGGAAAGACAAAGAAAGGTATCGAGAAGTGGTGTGACTTCCATAAGAACCCTTGGCATAACACCGTTGACTGTCGCTCAAAGAAGTCATTGATGGCTAAAGTGAAAGCCTCTAGATCAGATGCAGGTTCTGAATCTGATCCATAACTAGAAAGGGGAAGACAGATCATTGACGCGGAACCTAGTGCCACCATTGCTACCACCAAGCTCTAGCCTGGTCAACCAGACAAGCCAGAAGAAGGAGAGCACCTCTTCCATTCACAGGTGTGGGTAAAAGGCACCCCGTTGCACTTCATCATTGATAGTGGTATCCGGAAGAACCTCATCTTAGCATAGGTCATCTAGCAGCTGGGCCTGTCGACAAAACCACACCCACAACCCTGCACCATTGGATGGCTCCTCCAAGGAAGTGATTTTCGTGTCAACCAATGGTGTCGACTATCATACGACATCAAGCCCTTGAAAGACAAGGTATTGTGTGATATTTCGCATCTCGAAGTTTTTGATGTTCTTTTGGGACAACCTTAATTATGGAAACGTCATGTTGTATATGAGTCTAGGCCTCCTAGTGTTATTATTACTTTGAGTAGGAAATTGTACAGGATACCTGAGGCAGTCCCACCTAGTGTTATTTCCTTGATCTCTACTAAGCAATGCAGGAAGGTCGTCTCTCAAATGGGGAAGTTTGTCTTCTTCGTGATTCACTCTCAGAATAAGAAAAAGATCATAGCCACATCTAGGGTCTCTGTGATCGACCTCTCCACATAGCATAAGCAAGTACATAAGGTCGTGGAAGAATACTCGGATATCTTCTCCTCACCTACTGGGGTACCTCTGCATTTCCAGGTCAAACACCCCATCGATCTGACCCCCGATGCACTGCTTCCTAATGGGCCAGTCTATCTTGGCTCTCTGTTAGAGAATGAGGATATCAAGCGACAGATCCAAGAACTTCTCCACAAGGGGCACATCTGTCCCAGCTCATCACCTTGCGGGAGCCCAATCGTGCTGGTACAAAAGAAAGATGGAACCTGGTGACTCTGCATTGATTACCGGGCTCTAAATAAAATCACAGTCAGAAACCGGTACCTGATTCCCTTAATAGATGCCCTCCTTAATCAACTCATGTGGGCCAAATACTTCAGTAATAATGATCTAAAGTCTAGCTACCACCAGGTCCCAATAGAACAAAGAGATGTATCGAAGACCGCCTTCAAGCCAAAGGAAGGCCTTTTTGAATGGTTGGTCATGCCCTTTGGTTTGACAAATGTGCCAACCACTTTAATGAGGTTGATGGATGATATCCTGTGACCATTCACCAATAATGTTTTAGTGGTGTATCTAGATGACATTCTCATTTACAACAAGACTTGGGCCGAACACTTTCAGCATACTCAGCAGGTTCTACACACCCTGGGACAACACAAGTTATATGCCAACTTGGAAAAATTCTCCTTCGGCATGGATAGGGTCCATTACCTAGGCTACATAATTGATCAACATGGCATACATGTGGATCCAGCCAAGATCCAAGTCATCCGTGACTGTCCAGCCCCAACCACACTCACAGAGCTTCGGAGCTTCTTGGGCCTTTCCAATTTCTATTGCAGGTTCATGTTGGGATTCTCCCATATTGCATGGGCCCTAAGACAAATAACCAGGGGTGGTGGTAAGGAAAAAATTGTGTGTGGTCGGTCCCAACAATAAGCTACTGAAGTTCATTCATAAACAAGGAAAATTGCAGAATGACCGCCATCAAAAGTGGTCCACATACTTACAACAATTCCACCTCAACATCAAGTATAAAATAGGAAGCACCAATCACGTCATTGATTGCCTCAGCAGACTGCCAGTCGTAGAACTCACCACGGTGCTAGAATCTTGCAGCCATGAGACCTCTGGATGGACCCAACTCTATGAGACAGACTCAGACTTTGCCACCACTTACCAAATGTTGGGGGCAAATGCAGTTGTCCATAATTTCCATCTTTAGGATGGGTTTTTCTGTCGTCTGGGCCATATCAGTGTTCCATCAAGTGAGCGAGTGAAGATGATCTGGGAAGCCCATTACAGTCAGGTGGCAAGACAATCTGGCATCTAAAAGACAGTGGAAATGTAACAGAAACATTTCTACTGGCTAAAACTTCAACAGGAGGTCAGTAAGTATATCAGGTCTTGCATTGCCTGTGAGATTGCCAAACCGACCACTAAAAAATAGGGCATGTACACCCCTCTTCCTACTCTTGACAAGCCAAGGGAATCCATCTCAATGGACTACATGTCATGCCTCCCATCCACCAAGTGGGGAAACGACTGTGTTTTTGTCGTTGTTGATCACTTTTCTAAGATGGCGATTTTGGTTGCCTGCAAGAAGAGCATCACAGCAGAGGCCACTGCCAAGCTCTTCTTTGAACGAGTTTGGGTACATTTTGGAATCCCACAAACCATTGTCTCAGATTGGGACAATCAATTTCTCAGCAAATTCTGGTCAAGCCTCTGGTCACTGCTGGACACCAAGCTCACCAAATCCACGGCCTTCCACCCTCAGACAGATGGCCAAACCGAGGTCATAAATTGAATGATTGTGCATATCCTTCTCATGTATAATTCACAACACCCTCACACATGGGATGAGAGCCTTCCTTATGTCCAACATAGCTACAAATGAGCCTTGCATAGCTTAACCAGCCACAACCCCTTTCAGGTGCGGTTGAGATTCCAACCATTGGGTCCCATAGATGTTGCACTTCCCCTTGCGATCACCTCGACCGACTCATATTCTACTCCAATTGAAGCTAACAAATCCACCTGGTTCATTGAGAGGATCCAACACATCCTCCAATAGGTTCAGGATATCCTACAGAAGTCTAATGACACGTACAAACAACGCCACAATCAACATCGGGTGCCACATAAGTTTCAGGTGGGCGACAAAGTTTGGTTGCACTTGCAGAAAGAACGCCTTACAGGACCCCATCAGAAGCTTCACCCACTCTGTTATGGGTCGTACACCATCACCAAGGCCATGGGGGATAATTCTTTTCATGTCAACATTCCTCCTTTCCTCGGCCTGCACCAAGTGTTCAACATGGATCTCCTTCGCCCTTATTTCCCACCATTATTGGACACCTCAGAAGTAGAAGAACAACTAAAACCAACAGAAATCAACCCTGACTACATAAAATAGGAATCCAATGACCAGACTATGGACACACAGATCAAGGGCACTCGACAACAAAGGATCCAGTTTTATCGAGTCATCAAAGCAGGGCAGCTCCTACACCAAGGCAAGTGGCTCACTCGGGGCCAAATTCAACAAAAATTTCCTCATCTGATGGGGGACCTCAACGCAATGGATACCATTGTTTCCTAAGGAGGGAGGATTGATCCAGGTGGATATCATTGGCCATCCACCTTTTCCAACTGGCTGAAAATAGTTTTGGCAATTTTGGCAATTTACTATTTTTAGCAGTTTTAACTTCCGGGGCCATTTTGAGGGCCTAAATGAAGGTTTTTCAAGATCGAGCTTCTCAATGATAACCAAAGGCATGATTTCTCCCCCAAAATGAATCTCCTCGATGATACCTTTCCAACGGGCTATCATACTCCTAATATGGAGATCGCATGCAAAAGTTACGACCCCGAGAAGTTAATCTACTAACTTACCCAAACGGGGCCCACATGACTTTTGGCACTTCATCTCCTAGGGTTAGGTTTTTGGATGTCCAGGGTTTTTGGCATTCCTGTTTATTGTAAAAATTCCTTTGGATCCTCATTGTAATTATCTTCTTGTGAATGAGCGCATCCATCACATCTCTTCTCAAAGATAAGCCGCCACCATTCCAACAAGCTTGTTTCCGCTGCATTTTACAGTTTCAACTTATTTCCTTATTGAATAGAAAACCATTTTTACTGTATCTCTGTTATTTTTTGTTAAGTACCTATTAATAATCTGTATTCATTTCATTCCTCTCATAAAATCAGGATTACATCTTACTCAAGAGGCTATCATATCCATGATACATTGGCAAGTTTGAATAATGATAATAACATCTCAGGTATTTTGGGCCATAGGAAGGATGAATTTTCTCCACTTGGAAATTGAAGGGAGATATCGCATCAGAATGACAATGTTGGCACCTAAATTCTACCTTTGTACGAATCATATTGATAATTGTGTGCAAATAAATTTAACAGAGGCATGTGTGTAGTCATCGAGGGAAGAAAGTTGTATTGTCTCAGATGCTCATATATGTAAATGTTTAAGTGCAGAGATGTCTCGTGTGTTTAGAAAACAACCAATGTGGTGTCCTAATAATGGTAACGAAATTATTTGGAGTTGGTGTTTCATTCAAAGAAAAACTGATTTCAAAAAAGAAAACATGGAAGGGGGTATCTCATAGTCTTATGTCCTTGGATATGCGACTGAATGTGACACTATCTCACTTCCACATAAATCGATATGCAATAGGTTTTTCAGTAGAATAGTGAAGATCTAGATATTCACCAACAAGGGTTTAAACAGAATCATGCACTCATGAATGGAAGTAAGGGGGAAATTGAAAAATTCAAGGAATATTTAGGGCTTGTCAGCCATTAATATAGCCTTATGTAGTCTTGGATAGATAAATCTTGTACCAACTTCTACAAAATCTACTTGTGTTTGAAGATAATTTTGATTTGCAGACACTTATCCCAACTGTGATGGATATTCCAGTTTGCAATCATCCAGATTTCAAAATTTATCTATTATGCATAATAATTAAGCACAAAGGGATGAAACATTGGATTGATGAAGTGCTTAGGTGGTTGCATTGGTTGGCAGATTTCACCTAGCAGTTGCACCTTACACATGCTACAGTAGGATAGGAGGAATAAGTTGACTTGAACATTAGTATAGCAATTTCTCTTTTGATGTTTGACGTAGATTTGATGTGTACAATGATGAGATTCTAAAGTTCTCGTGCACTCCCGAGAAAAGCACATGTCCCCGAGTTGGAACCAATCGTTACCACTCTTTATGGCAGAGGTTTTCACATGCATTTTGATGAGTAGGACAGTTTTGATGGCATGACATGACACTTCTAGAGAATCCATCTTCAATCTGAATTTTAGGGCAATTTCACGTTCTTCGAGGAAGCTCACATATCCCAAGGAATGGTCCACATTTTCTAAAGCATTTTTGGGCTAGTGATGCATACATGGACATCCTTGTCACGTGCCATGTGGAATATCTTGGAACACTCTCTCTATTTGGCATCTATGGATATTATTTGCACTTAATTAGAGGGTCAACCTCATTTACCTGGAAGTCACTTTGACTATTTGGGGGTTTCATGGCTAAATTTTGACTTGGAAATCCATCTCATGTTTCATGGAGATCGTTTGACCTAGGGTACATGAATCGATATTCATTGGAGACTTATTTTGGAGGTTATGGGACATTTTAAGACAATTTTATGGAGTTTTTTTCATGGAGCCGCCCCATTTGGAGATTTTTATGTCACCTTTTTTAGGACTTTTTTTAACCATTGGAGGCCCATCTGAAAATCTTGGGGGATTTCTACGAGCATCTACATGCTTCTTGGGGCCTTTAGAGGCCATTGTGGCATCTTGGCACACCATTTTCCTTACTTGGAGGACACAACCTCTCTTTGTGGGTTTATTGCATCATATTCATTGTACATGTGAATTGACTACTTTTACTTTATTGTTGTGTTAGAATTAGTTAGTTATACTTTATTTCTCTTAGGATAGATCTAAGGAATCACATGAGTAAATTGTATTTTATCGTAAGAGGAAGTTAGGCCTAACTCTATAAATACATGAGTCATTCCTCATTTGTACTCATGGTTGGATACTTGGGAGCTCTCTCTTTTTGGAGACTAATTGATCTATCATTCTTGGAGCATTTATGGTGTCAATGGTTCTTTCTTTGTTGATGAATTTTTTCAACTATTGAATATTTTCCTACTACGTTTTATTTTGGTGCATGAAGATTAATGGTGGAATTGTTCAAGTCTTCTACAAGCCTTTCAAGATCAATCCATAGACGAATAACATAATCACGTGGAGGAAGAATTTCAGGGTTTGTACTCATTCAAGTCCTTGTTGATTTGGTGACTTCTTGATACCATGTTATGGTTTTCCTTACGATTCCTTGGTTGAAGTATTAATTTCCTTAATCAAGTCATGGTGAAGGTTTTTCCATTTGAAAGTTCCCTTCTTGTAGACCTTGAATCCATTGTTGATATTAATCGAGTGAGGGATTATTTAGCCTCTTGGTTCTAATCTCAAACCCTAATTCTTGAAGGAAATAATCCAACTCTTTGGAGGGTTTTTTTTTTTTTTCTCATTTTTGACTTGATTCACCTTGAATCCATTTCCCTAGTTGGACTTGGCACTGATACCTTGTCCATCCATCACTTTTCTAAAAACCCTAAAAAATCCAAAACCTCGTTTTACTAAGGCTACTCTCAACATCATCTTGTGCTTCATTTCTTGGTCTTAGTAATCCTAGTAGGGAATATCCCCTTTGAGTTGGAAAAGATCTAGTGTAAACCTACAAAGGATAGGTTGTTGAGGTGACAGTGATGACCTTCCTAGAGGTTTCCCTTGGATTACACCTTTTGGATTAGAGCTTTCATCATTACGTATAATTTGGGCAGTAACAAGACCTTTGAAGTCTAAGGGCTTGTCACCCAAGTGAGCAAAAAGAGCTTTTTGATTCAAGAAAAAGATAGCTGAGTTAGTTTTCTAGTATTTAGGTTATCTTGAGGTTCAATGGGAAGTCAAATCCTAGAAGCATTTGGGGTCCTATGAGAACCAGTGTTAGTAGCATTTTTGTCTCATTGAATTCATTTAGTAGTGTTGGCTTCTCCAAGTCCCTAGGCATGGAGAATTGGACACTCATTCCTCCAGTCAAAGACCCTTTGAGTGACATGATGGAATTATTTTAAGAGGAAGTTGAGGAATCAAGTGCAAAGGGTTAGAGGAGAAGATACATGAAGGCTTCTCGACCTACACTTGTGTTAGGGACCTAACCTCACTAACATCTCACGCAGGTAGAATAATATATTTTCCACATAATAAAGGCCTACAATAGTTAATAGGGCCTCTTTAATAAATGTGAACAAGTCAATGTAATAATACCTAAGAGAAGCTTTCGCTTCTATAAATATCTTCCTTTATAATGTTCTTTAGAAGATAGAATTAGTATAAATAAGAGTAGGAGGAATGAGAAAGCCTTGTCTTGAGAATTATTGTAATAGAGTGTTGCTCTGCTGGAGGTTGCCCCCTCGAAGAGGCAATTGAACATTTCTTTCTATGAATAAAGGTTTCATGTTTTTTTGTGATTCTGCACATTTTATTGTTCCACTAGTAATTTATGTAGTATTTCTATTTTATGCTTAATATAATAGATCTAGTACCTAACAAGTGGTATCAGAGCACTTTCCTCTACGTAAACTATGGGATTTTTTTTCCAGGGTAGAGACATGTATTGTTGGTGTCTTTAAAGCACAAAGATCTATCTCTTAGTGAGTAAAACTACGGTGGGGAAGACTACACGTGAGAAATACAGACAGTTTCATAGGATTGTCTAGAAACAAACGTTTCAACTCGTTGGAAACCTCTATAACCCTTGTTGGTACCCCTCAAGTAGTACCGCATCAGAAAGAATCTATGAATATATACATGACCATCACTTCCACGTACTGGTAGGTATATCGGGAGTCCCCTAGGTCTCCTAAAACCAACTCTAGATTAGTCGATTGACCACCCGATTGTTATAGTGACACTGAGAACAACACTTGGGAATATACTCTCTAGTACTTGGGTAATCGAGTAGTACGACTAAGGGTATGATCGAGTCTCCTTAGTTGGTGCCCTGCGATATTGGGCTAAGTACTATTGTTCGACCCCACATATATATCAGAGAGTTATAGCATAGGGTAAACCCTTGTCTGTAAGAACCCTGTAAATTCTAACCCTTAGGAAACAAACAGAACAAAAAAGGAATAGTCGAGATCTATTGCCTTGTAACCTTGCCTCCCACATTCTCGTTGTGAAATTCCTACATAAATTTTCCTATTAACAATTTGGGTAATTCATCACTGCAATATTTATGTCGGAGTATAAATCTGCATAGGTTCCTCTCCTCACCCTGATTACAATGGTACTATCCTTTTTAATCCTTTTTTTTTAGTGGACCTGACCCCCTTCCTAGCACCCTTATTTGTAACCTATCATATTGAATTCTCCTTTTCTCCCTAATCATCGTGGTACCTATCACTTAATATCCTTTTTTTGTGGTCCCACCCACCCTTCCTAGCACCCTTATTTGACATATCACCCATTGGATTTCCCTTGTCACTCTAATCGCAGTCATATATATCACCAATCTAACTTTTTCATTGGAGCCACTTCCCCTTACAGGCACCCCTCCTCTCTAAATGGGAAACACTTGCAACCAAGACCTACAATATGCCATCAAACAAAGCAAGGAGAACATCCAACATGTGACTTCTGACATTACTTCCATCAATTCCATTTTTTCACACCTCGAGGACCAAGTCTAGAACAAATTTGACACCATGGATACCAAATTCACGGGGGAATTTGACACCCTCAAATCCACTCTCAACCAGTTCTTGAACTGATTCTCGAGCCCGTCCTTATTTGAACAACCATCCCACTTAGAGGGTGTTGAATCCTCCCATTCTATGGCCTTTCAATATAACTCCTTTCACCGTGATCCTCGTCTTACCAGAGTTGAGGTCAATAAATTTGATGGCTCAAATCCCACAAGTTGGGTCACTCAAATGGAACATTATTTTTCTTTGCATGGCATTACTAATGAGATGGAAAAACATAGTTATGTTGTTCTCTATCTAGATCCTGAACACTAGAAATGGTGGCAATGGTGTAAAAATGTGTGCTGAGGGTATGTTGCTTGGACCTAGTTTGTTACAGAGTTCTATGAACGCTTTGACACCGACACCCACTATTTAGGCCATTTGACCAAGTTGAAACAGTCGGGTACAATGGAAGACTTTATAATTTTCTTTGAGCACTTTCCCTTTAGAACGAAGGGAATGACATATGCCTTCTTTATGGAATGCTTTATGAGTGGCCTAAAGGATGAAATTTGAGCCCAGGTCCTCATGGCTCATCCCCAGACTTGGTTGGAAGCTACTAAACGTGCCAAAGAAGCACAACAAGTTGTCTTTTCCCAGAACTGAAAACCCTCTTTTCTTCCTCTCCCTTGTCTTACCAATCCTTCCCCTCCTCCCATCCATCTCAAGGTCCAAAAATTAACTTGGGAATAAATGGTTAAACACCAACTCAAGGGTCTTTGCTATAATTCTGATGACAAATATTTTCCTGGGCACAAGTGTAAGGAAAAAAAGATTTTTATGGCCATCTCAAAGGATGTTTTTGATGAGGAGGTTGAAGTCCCCCCTGTGGAAGAGATACCCCCCATAGTTGATACTACTATGCCCGTTGACCCACCATAGGTTGAATCATTGATTTCGTTGCATGCCCTCACTAGCTTCTCTGCTCCCCAAACCCTTAAGCTAATTGGCTACATTAAGCATAGGAAATTCATCATCCTTGTTGACAGTGGAAACAACCATAATTTTATTCATTGCCGCATTGCCTAGGAAATCAATTGCTATATTTTTGTCGTCGACAATTTTCAAATCATGATTGTCAATGGCGGTTCCATCAAATGTGGTGGGCATTGTGAAAATGTGTGCCTACAAATTGGTCAGTACCACCTGAAATCTCATATGTTTGCTATCGATATGGGTAGTTGTGACATTGTGTTCGGTGTTGAATGGTTACACACTATGTGGCCCATTCTCATGGAGTTTAAGGAATTAACCATGCAATTCCAACAGGAGGGATATGTTGATGGCCAAAATTTTCCATGTTCAACATTAAGGAAATCACCTGTTCAGAACCCCAATTAGACCCTTATCCATTTGGTGTGGTGATTATGACTGGTTAAATGGGTCCAGTTACCCTTTTCCTAAAACTAAAACTAAATTTTAATCCTAATCTAAACTAATCTAACACTAAATCTACCCTCTTCCTACTAATGTATGATGTTGCTTGTTTTTATCGGCAAGCAGAAGGAAAGGAATTACCTACTTGCAGCATGCTTGTAAGAGGCAATCCTTAGGATTGGCTAAAATGAAGTCTCAGCCAAGCCACAGGGAAGGTTGCTCCTACGAAAAGAGACTTTAAAAAATGCAATGAATTAAACTAAATGCAAAATGCAATATAATCTAATATGCACACAACAAAAGGAAAATCTAATTTATCTTAATTGAAAGGAGGAATAGTCCAACTCTCAATCAAGAGCAAGATAAAAGAGAAAGGACCATAATTGAACCTAAGTTTAAAATGAGCTAGCAAATCAAAGAAATAGTTCATATAATTTGTTAATTGTTCAAGGAGATATGCATATAGAATTATATGATAAATAGTTATCAAATCCATGTGTGCATATACTTGGATTTAATTTCACGATGATTGCATTCAACATAAAAGGGTACTTGTCATACTACAAAAATAGTTGTCATAGAATGACAGTAATTAGCATCAAAACAAATATGGCATTAAATTGATAGATAGCCAGCAGGTAACACATAGAAGTCTAGTAAAATACAATATTCAGTCTTAATATATCTTTGCTCAACTTCAAAGATAGCTTCACATTAGTTTTAAATAAGCATAAATCGTTCAGATTTAACAACAGTGTTAAATTCACAATTATACTTATTTGAAACAAAAGATAAATAAAATTGAATAGAATCTTTATTCCATACTCAAAAATGAAGAGTAGTGCCCAAAATGATTATAGAGTAAATATCTTTGTGATCTGATCCAAAGGATAGCCAATATACTATAAAATGAGTACCCCCCTTACAACAATGCAAAGAGTTTTCCCTCTTGCAGAACTTGGAATCCTCCTCCCTTCTCTTTGAAGCTCATTCTCCCTTTATAGCCCCTTCAAGTTTGTTTGTCTTCATGATTTTATGCCTTCAAATCCTCTACCATGATCCATATCACTTGATCTCCTCCACTTTTAAAGAGTGCAATCCAAACCATAAACTATTATTAAAACCAAATATTATAAAACTAAATCTAATAATATTAAAAACTAAATCTAAAATCAAATTAAAACTAACTAAATCAAACTAAATCATATTAAATAATATAAAATTATAATAAAACTAGAATTAAAATCTAAATAAAATTGAAACTATAAAAGTTAATCTTAAAATATTAAAGATAAAACTAAAGTTAAACTAGACTTAAGAGAAATAAAACAGAACTAAATCTAAATGTTATGATAATTAATTTTAAATTAAACCAAAGTARSCAAAACTAAATTAAAATCAAACAATTATAKAGAGAGAGAGAGTGACTAATCAGATTATGTAGTTACTCTAAATTTAAGAAGTTAAAAACTAAAACTTAAATAAAATTAAACTAAAGCTACAGTAATAGTAAAACTACAATAACTAAACTAAAAATAAATATAAAATTAAAATTGAACCTAAATAATGTTATGTTCAAAAGTTAAAAAATAAAATAAAAATAAAAAATATAACTAAAACGTAAATTAAAATAAAAGTTAAAATATACATTAAACTAAACATAAACAAAACTTAGAACAAAATAAAAGTCTAAACAAAAACTTAAAACGAAATTAAATGACAGGCTCCAGTGGCACTGGTGGCTACAAGATCCGGTGGCTCAGGTGGCTTCGGTGGTTACTGGTTCTGATGGAACTTTCCCGCTACCGGTTGAATATTCATGCTGGTTTTCATCGCAAATTCTTCATGTTGGTGTTCTGGTTTTGGTTGCGATTTCCCCTGGCTTCCGGTGGTAAACCTATACGCGCAAATTGAAAATCATTTCTTCAGAGGGTCGGGCTAGTTGTCAAAATCGTTATAACTAACTAAAAAATTGCTCAAACGCTCCTTTTGAATCTCTTTGAATCAATACACATTATTTTGTTTACTCTGGTAACCAAAATGTGTGCTTGGTCTCTTTGCTAAATGAACTGATTTTATTTTATCACAATCAGATCTGCACGTCGTTATGATAGTGTGGCATCATTATCTTTGAGTTGGCACATTCTCTCTTCCATGTTGACAAATTTGTTGTTGCCTCTTTTAATTGTTGTCTAGTGCAATAATAATTTCTCCCAAACCATTCACTTTTTGAGAAAATCAGTCACAAGTGAGGTAAATTTGCCTATTCTGTAAGTGGGTTTTCAGCAGTTTTGTGAGATTCCTAACTGTTTGCTCTGAATTCAAGCTCGAAGTTTGCCTCCTATGAACTGACGGAAATTTTCAACTTTGTCTTGGACCAAGCATTGCTCCCTGTGGAGATGAAGAATTACTTCTGAACGGATTATTTTTGGCATACTTGGAAACCATAGTCTAGCTGCATATAGTCAAAATGCACTTGGCTTGATAGCTTTCAGGGGTTTGGAGATGGATGTTATTGAGTGAATCTTGTTGCAAATCTACTCTTGAATTTTAGGGGCGTTTAATGAACAGATTTGGTCAAACAGATGTTTCTAGATTGTTCTAGACAGTCTTAACTTTCCAACGGATCCTTTCGAGCTTGATTTCATGTACCAGAACTCAAGATATGAGTGTTCGAAGATAGGGTTTGGTGAATGGTATGTGCAATTGTCGCATGGTTTAATATCACATGCATGAGGTGATTGGGTTTAAAGGTGAACGTGGCGAAGCGCCAAACAAATGCAAGACGATCCTCTTTAGCCACCACAATATAAACTCCATTCAAATGTGCCAGGATCACAATAAAAGATGTAAGGATAATGGTATGTACGACACTTTGAAACATTGGCTTGGTATCACAATGATTTCAACATATGATGGATTTAATTCTCATATATGGTATGATCGAAGAGATAGAGTCAATGTGTAAGAGATTAACAACCATAGGGTTTTATTAAGGAGAAATGTTATAACATTTTGTTTTGAATTAAAGCATGTAAATACCTTTTTCTAACAACATTTTAATCAACCAATTGAAATCATGACATTGACTTATAATATTGATCTATTTTTTTAAGGTAAACCTTAGATGATATAACTAAGATGTTTATATTTCCAAGAGTAAGAATAGATATGGGCTATATAAAATATAGAGTCCATTTTATTCAAAATAATGTTTAAGCACCTAGGTTTACATAATAAAAATCTTGAGAATAATCATGACTAAGAACAAGACTAGATAACATGTAGCCAAACCATATTTTAGAATCATATGTTAATTACTTAATGATATAGAAATATTCCTTATAATCATGTTTTGAATTCCATGCCTAGAGTCATGAAATTCGAAATAGAAAAAGAAACAAATCATCAAAATCAAGGTGAATGTGAGGAATTGACATTAAGAGTATTTTCAGTGATAAACCCATTTTTCATCATGTTTGAGCATCGAGTGGAAAATAAAACAATCTATTTCATGGAAAAATATTTACATAGATATATGCAAACCAATCAAATAGGAAAAAAAAAATCACATTTAAATCGAAAAGGGGCCATAATTTTCAATCAACGAGAGAAGACAATAAGGGGGTTGTTGTTTGCTACAACAGGACAATAGTATAAGTTCCAAGGAATCACAACAAGGGTCCCCTGATATCATCAGTTCCCATCGAATGGAAAATCTCCTCAAAAAAGGTCACTTGGGAATTATTTCCTAACTCCATTCCATTCAAGTCGTTGAGACACCCTTTGTGCATCGTGACCTCCAATATATAATCTCCAAACACCAAGTTGTTTTTTCCACTCCCCATGGACTTCCCCCTTCTTGTGGTGCTCATGATCATTTCATTCCTCTCGTCTTGGGAAGTCTTTCTCCCAATGTTTACCTGTATCATCATCCCTTTTCCCGAAAGAATGAAATTGATAAAGTTGTTCAAGAATTACTTGGCGCGGGTGTTATTTGTCCTAGTACCAACCCCTATTATTCTCCTATGGTCATGGTACTCAAGAAAGAAGGAACTTGGAACATGTGTCCAAACTTTCGCGCCCTCAACAAACTCACCATCAAAGCCAAATTTATCATTCTTGTCATTGATGATCTCTTGTATGAATTGAACGGTTCCCACTACTTTACTAAACTTGATCTTCATTCTAGCTACCAATCTACATATGAAAGAGGAAGACATTCCCAAGACTGAATTTAGAACTCATGTGGGTCAGTATGAGTTCTTGGTAATCCCATTTGGCATGTATAATGCCCCCTCCACTTTCCAAAGTCTCATGAATCATGTCTTTCATCCTTTGCTCCATCATTTTGTCTTAGTTTTCTTTGATGATATTATCATCTATAGTAAAGCTAGGACAACCCATCTCACCCTTGTGGATCAAGTTCTCCATCTACTCTCTCGGCACCAACTTTTCCTCAAACAATCTAAATGTGCCTTTGGAGCCTCAGAAGTGGAGTATCTGGGTCATATTGTCGGCAAGGAAGGTGTAAGGGTGGATCCTAAGAAAATTGAAGCTATGCAGGATTGTCTCTCCCTAAAACTCTTAAGAGATTGTGTGGTTTTATCGGTTTAATGGGATATTATTGCAAGTTTGTTCAGAATTATGGAAGAATTGCACCACCTCTCACTATTCTCCTTAAAATGAATGTTTTCACTTGGACTCCATTAGCAGATCAATCCTTCCATGCCTTGAAAGAAGCTATGTGCACGACTCTTGTCCTGGCACTTCCCGACTTCAAAAGACTTTTGTCCTGGAATGTTATGCTTCACAGAAAGGAATTGGGGCAGTCCTCGTGTAAGATGGAGGGCCTTTGGCCTTCACTAGAAAAAAAAAATCAAAGAGACATTTGGGCCAATCAATCTATAAAATGTAAATGTTGGCTATTCTGCATGTTGTGGATCTCTGGCATCCTTATCTATTGGGGCAACGCTTCCAAATTAAAACTAATCACTAGAGCCTCAAGTATTTTCTAGAACAACGAATTTCCTCCCCAAAGCAACAAAAATGGGTGACCAAGCTATTTGGATATGTTTATGAGATCATTTACAAGAAGGGAAAAGAAAATGTGGTTGTTGACGCTCTTTTCAGAAAGTATGAAGAAGAAGGGTCCTTCTTTTCCCACTCCTTCATTGTACCAGAATGGCTCCAAGATGCTCATCGGGAATGGCTGCAAGGCCCTAAAACTTTCTTACCTAATCCAACAATTGCAACACCACTCTCCAACTTCTCCAGGGCAATCTTGGCACAATGAAGAGATTCACTACAAAGGTTGTTTGTATTTAAGCACATAGTCACAACTTAAATCCATGGTGCTTTCTGAGCTTCATGCTTCACCCATAATTGGGCATTCAGGGTTTACCAAAACCTATGAATGGGTCAAATGTTCTTTTTTCTAGGACAGTATGAAACAATATGTTCACACCTTTTTGGTTGAATGTGATGCCTATCAACGCAACAAGGGAGAAATGATCAAATCTTTAGGCACACTCGAACCACCTTGCTATTTGGATGGATATTTCTATGGATTTGATTGTTGGCTTACCTAAATCAGGAAATAAGTCAGACATTATGGTGGTAGTTGATCGTATTTCCAAATATTTTCATTAGGAATGATTTTAAGGATGGAAATTTATTTTAAAATGTAGAAACCTTGGCGAATCTTATTAATCCTTCATATGCCAACTATAAATGTTGGGCGATATTTTTGTAAAAATATTGAAATTTCAAAGGATTTTATATAGTTCTATAAAACTTTGGTGATTTTTAAGGTAAAATAATTTTATCCTATAGAATTTGGGCGAACCATTTTTAAAATAGTGAATCTCATTTTTGGAAAAACCATGGAAAATTAGCCCATGAGCGAAATTTAGCCCCTAAAATCATCCATGATTTTCATTTATATGCTCTTCAACACCCATTCGCCACCTCCAAAGTGGCTCAATTTTTCATGGATAATATCTTCAAACTTCATGGCATGCCTCATTCTATTGTCTCTGATCAAGATCCCACTTTCACCAACAATTTTTGGCAAGAATTGTTCAGGCTTCAGGGAACCCAATTGCATCTCAGCACTGCCTATCATACCCAAACTAATGGCTAAATTGAAGTTGTCAACAATGTTTGGAAACATATTTGCGGTGTTTTTCATTCGACAAACAAAATAAGTGAGCTCAGTGGTTGCCCCTAGTTGAATGGTGGTACAACACATCTTATCATATAGTTACTTGCATGACTCCTTTTGAAGCAGACTATGGATAAAATCCGCTATTGATTCTCTCATACATGTCAGGTGTCTCGAAGGTTTAGGAGGTTGAAAAAAATCTTACAGTCTGAGAGGCCATTCTCCGTGCCCTCAAAGAACGTTTGGTCATGGCTCAGAATTGCATGAAGCAACAAGCAAATCAAGGTCGTTCTAAATGTCAATTTGTTAAAGAAGACTAGGTGTTTCTACATGCAGTTAATAAACGACACCCTTACCTAATATGAAGACACTTCAAAGTAAAAAAACATCATTGATTAAGTCATGATCATTGATCTCAAGGGAAAGTGAAGAGTCACTCAAGGGAGACCAAGGGTTAGAGGAGTTACACATTGGAAATGCATAAAGGAAACACTTGAGGGAGAGAGTGAAGGTGAAGAGTCACACATCCCAAGAGAGATTGAGCTTGGAGAAAAGAGGGTAGCAGCAAGGAGGATAGGCATGCATCCCTAGGTAAATTTCATCATTTATATCAGTTCGTACAATGCATATTTGTGAAGGTTGTACAACATTTAATGTTGGTCGTACAACAAGAGGGAGGAACAAAAATCAAGGCAACCATTCAGGGGTAGTTTGGCATGATTTCCAAAGCACCTTGCTGTGAGAAATATGTATAGCGAAGGTTTGTGCAGAAAAATAGTTCTTAGGCACCATTTTCAAGGAAAATTTAGAGTTGGTGCTAACTATATTGGGATGTATAGTAGAGGCACGATTTTCAAGGCAGATTTTGGCATTGTTTTAGAGAAGATTATTGTGCAAGGAGGCTTAGATAAGTTATGTATTTAATGCTAATATTAATGTTGTTGTAAACTTAGAAATATTTCCTAAAGATCACTAAGACGAATCTCCTTGAACTCGTTTTCCCAAGTTAGGTTTTTGTAAGGGTGTTGCCTAGAAATTTTTGGTGTCAAATGTGTGATGAATGTGTTGTCTATTTTTCATTTTTCCGCTGCTATATTTTTCATATTTCTTAGTATTGTATTTTAGCTCATAGTTCCAATTGCATGAAGGTGATTTTCTTGCTTTATTGGTGAATATCTATTGGAGAATGAAATATGTTATGGACTAAGCATTTTGAAGTTTTACTTCTACATGGTATCAAAGCTAGGGATCTGAATTTAAGTGGGAAAGCTTGACACTAGGACAACAATGACTTGCTGGACAATTTTCTTGGAAGAACTATAGGAAAGAAAGGTTCTTTGTTAGTTGGAAAAAAGTGACTTCTTGCATTAGATTTTAAGATAGGTTGGAGGGGATATCCAATTACTTGCAGCGAAAGGTAAGAATCACAAGTGTTCTCAAGGAGAAAAAGTTATGGGCATTTGCAAATACCATCGTGCTAGTACCTGCGTCATATCCCATTTCTCTGGACGTTCATGAAGTGAAGGAAGCAAAGGCTCAGAGAATCATTTTCGATGGAGTCGGAGACCACCTTGTTCCACATTTGGATGGGAAGAAAACAACCAAGGACATGTGGGATACACTGAAGAATTTTTATGAGGAAAAGAACAAGAACCAAAAAATGGATCTCTGGGACAAGATCCATAGTACTAGAATGGCCAAGGGAGAGAGTGTGGCCCCCTACCTCACCAGAGTTGCACATGTGAAGGATGAGTTGGCAGTTGTTAGAGGATTTATTCCAGACTCAAATTTGGTGTGTATAGACCTCAAAGGATTCACCAAGGAGTGGGAGGTTTTTGCCAAGTGTGTGGTGGGGAGAGATAAGCTCAATGACTAGAGAAGATTGTGGAACGACTTTACATAGGAGGAGATCTAGGAGGGGTCTCAGGATAAGGCAGTGGATGTTTTAGACGAGAAGGATGTTTCTCTTGTGGAAAAGAGTAAGGAGAAGAACAAAGACATGGGAAAAGTGAAATGTTTTTCATGTCACAAGATTGGCCACTACGTTAGTCATGTATTATTGAGAGGGGGGGTGAATCAGTAATAGAGAAATTTAATCCTTTTTAACCATAATATGTAAGTGTTATATTTATTTATGATCAATATAGCATTATCATCCAATAGTTGCAGAGTAAATAAACAATGAACAAATGAGCAATCATACACATACACAGTACACCAACTTTTTACGTGGAAACCCAAAGTGAGAGAAAACCATGGAATGATTTTCCTTATATGTCTTTAAGAATTGCATTCATTGGAAGCATCAACTTCCTTTTTTTTCCAGCTGCAACTGGAAGGAGGCTCCAACCCCCTAGGTTCTCAAGCTACAATCTGAGGGAATCTCCAACTCCCGAATTCTATGGCTACAATCAAAAGGAGGCTACAACCCCCTATGTTCTTCGGCTAAAACCAGAAGATGGATACAACAACTTGTCCTTTCCCTGTCCAACTGCCCTGAAATATAAATTCCAAATGTAGACAATATTTCATTGTCACTGAATCAACCACTCCCATTGTCAACCTATCATTGTCAACATGTACCAATCAACCTGCACCAAACAACCTGTACCAATAGCCTGAACCATGCATCAAGAATGCATCAACTTGTACCTCAACCTCAACAAAAATCCCTCATCAATTTAATCATCCAAATCTGATTTGTAACTCTATAACAGACCTGGTGTATATGATCACATACCTGCAAACCTTCCTTAAGAAGAGACTAGCATTTTCATCAAATTTTACTTTAGTCTCACATGACTAATTTTGGATTAGTCAACAACCCTAACTTGCAATAATCATAACTATGTACCTGTAATGAATAAAGGTATAAAAATAGTACACAATGTTCTTCATTGTCTTGTCTGCAATTTCTCTAGGTTTCACTTCTTGGAACCTCCCAGAAAAGGAGTTATATAAAGGCCCCCCGGGGGGCAGCTCAATTGGCAAGTGCCATGAAAATGAAGTTCCATGAGGTTTCGAGTTCAACTCCCCCGGACTTACAATGTGTGTCGCGTAAGGGGCATCGTGGGCACACCTGGAGGTTACAGTGGTAGTAGTTGGATAACACAACCACGTGTAACACGAGCACGTGCCCAACTAGTTGCTGATTCTGCCAGACATTAAAAAAAAAAAAAAGGAGTTATAGAAAAAATGGCATACCTTGCTGAATTTTGGTTTGTTCTAGAGATCAAACTTGTAGAGAATGCCCTAGGCGGAATATTTTTTGTGTAGATATGAAAATGGCACACAACCTACTTAAAAATGTACTCTAACCAATACATTTGGTCTTACTTAATTTGGATTTGTTATGAAGAATTTATGATGTTTTTACATGAAACACATATTTTAGACTAGTTTCGGGACTAGCCACAAACTCTATTTTCCACGGAGTGTAACTCCCAAAATACAAAAATCCACAAGCTAAAGTATTTATCACAATTACTTGGATATGTTTTCTCAATGTCCTCCAGATTTAACTATCTAAATCATTTTATAAAAAAAATTATTGTGAAAATGGTGAGATGACATGTAAATAACATACCTTAGAAAACATCATCAAAAGACTTTATCCTCCCTTGAATTTCGGCCTTGTTTACTTCACCTTCCCTCTCAAATTCTCCTTAGATATCCTTTTCTTACCTCAGTCACTTGTAGATATTTAATATGCTCAATGGATACCAATGGGAGACCCTTGCTCTCTTATTTATACTCTCCAAGTAGCTTCCTCTATAAGTATCCACTTGACCACTTTGTCCACTTAGCCACTTTTTCAACTTAACCAACTTTGTCCACTTAGCCACTTTTTCCACTTAACCATTTTGTCCACTTTGTCCACTTAGCCACTTTGTCCACTTAACCAGTTTGTCCACTTAGCCACTTTGTCCACTTAACCAACTTTGTCCACTTAGCCATTTTGTCCACTTAACCAATTTGACTACTTCATTATTTAAATAATTTCTCTTTACTCAAAACTTCTTGTTGCAACTAACTTTTATATAATTATTCAATTCATAGCTTCGTTTCCCTTAACTAACTTCTTGTTGCAACCACATTATTATTTAATTTTTTTCTTGTTCAACCACTTTGACTATTCAATCTTCTCATCACAACTACTTTACCATAATTACCAAACTCACAACTTCTTGTTGCAACTAATTTATTTTTAATTATTTTCTTAATGCAACAACTATACCCATGATTAACTCCTAGTTTCACCCACTTTGACTAGTTAACTTATTCTAGGAGTTTCTAGAGTAATTTTACTTCTTTGACCTTCTAGGGGATTCTAGATAACTCATGAGGGTTCTCCAACTTCACAAGGCCATAAATATCTAACCATGAGGAGGGTTTGATAGTCGACACGAGCTAGGGATTGACAGTCGAGGCCACAGTAGAGAACAACATGAGAAGTAACCGGGGGGGGGCAAGGGAACCCCTTCATACAAACAGGTAGTGGTGGACAGAGGAAAAGGGACAAGAAGCAGGATTTTCAAGGCACCAGTGACAGGAACCTCGGGATCAGACCCAGGGAAGCATCAAGAGAGAAGTCGGGACAAAAATGAGACCAGGGAGGAAGCCGCTAAGGAAACTTAGAAAGAGGTACAAGAGACTGTGAAGGCTAGCAGAACGGAGGGGCACAACCCCTGCAAGCCCAAAACAACAATGATACCCAAGGTGGTACTGGAGGACCCACAAACACAACTCTACAGGGACCAGATGAAGATGCATGTGCTCATATGCAAATTCATGGGGTTATGGCCCACAGAATGAACTCTAGACAACTAGATTAAATATCACTTGAAGCCAAATGGAGAAGTGGAGATCCACCTCAGCTCGAAGGGTTTCTTCACACCAGTATTTATTAACCTACAGGAAAAGGACAGAGTCTTCAAGGGAGGTCCATACTTCCACGCCTCAGCAGGACTCTACATGCAGCCCTGGAAAGAAAACTTTTCCCCGAAGAAAGAAACTTTCAAAAAGGTACCAGTCTAGCTGAGATTTTATTCCATACCCCTAGACTATTGGTTTCCCTCTACCTTTGAAGCAATAGGAAACAAACTAGGGAAATATGTGAAGACCTCAGAAGCCACCCTAAAAGGAAGATACACATCATATGCAAGAATTTGCATAGAGATGGACATTTTTGGAGCACTCCTAGAAGCCATAAGTCTGGAATTCAGGGATGAGGAATGGATCCAAAACACAGATTATGAACATATCCCCTTTAGATGCAGAAGAAGCTATGAACATGGACACTTGATCAGAGAGTTCCCTCTAAACAAAAAGAAGGAAGAGGCAAATCCAAAAACACAGCAAGATGAGGAAGGGTTTATAACCCCGAACCCCAGGAACAAAGCTAATAAAAATCAAAATAAAACCTCGGCAGGAAATACCCAAGAGACCCAGAATACAATGGAAGGAAGTGACCAAACAAACAAAGAGACAGTAGAAGACAAGGACTCAGCAAAAGTTCCAGAAGTCAAAGACCAAGCAACAAAAGAGCCCTCCCAATAGCCAAACAATACAACAGTTCAGGGGAGTTGCGCAACCCCGATGGACGGGGAAACAAAAGACGACAACACTGCCATGCAAGACGCAGAGGGGGATGCAGAAATGACACCGAGCGAAGTAGGTATAGAAGACCCTGTTCTCATAGACTTGGTGGAAAGGGAAGGCATAGACCTTCTGCACATATTAGAACAATGGAAAAGGCAAGGAGTCGACAACGTACCAACAAAGAAACTCGACCACATCCAATACTTATTCCTCCTACGGGAGGAAGCCAAAGCCAGAGGACAAAAATTCACACATGGGGAGATAGGACACATAGGAGTGAAATTCGACGAGGGACAATCACAGCTATCACCCAAACAGATGAGGAGGAAAAAAGGAAAGAAATCAAACAGTGTAGCACTACAGGAGCTAGGAGCACTACTGATCAACTCAGATAAGATCAAGAAACTCTTTTCCCACTCTCTCCCACATGTTTAAATGAAGGTCATAACTTGGAATATAAGAGGCCTAAACAACCCAAGAAAACAAAGAATCCTTAGTAATAAACTAAAGAAGGAACAACCAGATCTTTGTTTTATTCAAGAGATGAAATGTACTACAGACAAAATGGAGTCAATTAGTAAACAACACTGGCACAAGTACAAGATGGTATCCATAGAAGACCACCAAATGTCAGGCAACATACTCACATTGTGGAACCCACAAATCCTAAATTTAACAGCAGTCGAAGAAACCAGGTACACCCTAACGGTGCGCATGCAAATCATAGGAAACAACAAGGAGATTCTCTGCACAAATGTGTATGGGCCCCACGGGCTAGAGGAAAATAAAGGAATGATATGAGACCTAGAATATATAAAAGGTTGAGCCACCAACCTCCACTAGATCCTGGCAGGGGACTTCAACATTATCACCTCCCTTGCAGAAAAAAAGGGTGGTACGAGAAGCCTGGATCGGGATGCGGAGGAGTTTTCAAATTTTATAGACAGAGCGGAGATGGTAGATCTCCAAACTAAAAATGACCAGTTCACCTGGAACAACAAAAGGATGAACCAGTTTCAAGTAGCTACAAGACTCGACCGATTCCTTATATCGAAGTCAATCATTTTTCAGGGGCTAACCTTAGATTGCAACATCCTACCCTGGGGTGGTTCTGATCACTGGCCAGTGCAACTGGAAGCGGGCTTCCAAATAGCACCTAAGAACAGACCCTTCAGATTCGAGAAATTTTGGATTGATCACCCGACTTTCAAGGAAAAAATCAAATAGTGGTGGTGGGAAGAGAAACCGGAGCAAGGGACTAGGATGTTCAAACTACACAAGAAACTTAAATACATAAAAAATAAACTCAAGGAATGGAACAAGGAGATCTTAGGGAATATAAACAGAGAGAATAACGACATTGAAGAAAAAATGAAAAAACTCCAAGAAACTTGCATACAGGGAGGCTATACGGAGGACCGAAAAAGGGAAGAGCTCCAAATGACCCAAGAGTGGGAGGCACAATGCTAGTAGGAGGAAACACTATGGCATCAGAAGTACCGCATTCGATGGCTAAAGGAAGGAGAGTGGAACACCAAGTTCTTCCATAGAACAACCATGGCCAGAAGAGCTCATAACAAAATCTTGAAGATCAAGGACCAGGATGGAATTGAGCACGAGTCCCATCAGGAGATCGAAAGTGCTCTGGTTAGACACTTCCACGGGATAGCCCAAGAACCGCATCAAGACAGATTGGAGGCCATTCAGAAGATAACCCATCATATTCCATGCTTGGTTACAGAGGAACAAAACATCTTCCTGAACAAACCCATCGCCACAGAAGAGGTGGACCAAGCTCTCCAGGAAATGCCCAGTGGGAAAGCACCAGGTCCAGATGGATTCACTGTGGAATTCTTCAAATCCTGTTGGTAAATCGTCAAACATGACATCTATAAGGTAGTAGAGGACACTAGAAGGTTTGCCTCCATCCTTAAAGCACTAAATGCAATCATGATCACCCTAAACCCCAAAGAAAATGAAGCTAAAACCTCGGACCGGTACAGACCCATAGCACTTTGTAAAGTCATAGAAAATAGATTGAAACCCCTCCTACCTTCACCGATCTCTCAAGAACAAGAAGGCTTCGTAGAAGGTAGACAAATAATGGACAACATCATCCAGACCCATGAGATCATTCACACCTTAAAACTTCAGAAGAGGGGGGGAATGTTAATACAACTGGACCTAGCAAAAGATTATGACAAAATTAGTTAGCATTATATGATCAAGACCTTGGAAGCCTTTGGTTTTACCTAGCACTGGATCGGTTGGATTGTTGGTTTAGTATCCAAAACAAGTTACTCTCTACTAATCAATGGAGCCCCAACCAAACCTTTCTAGCCCACGAGAGGGATCAGACAAAGAGACCTGTTGTCTCCCTTCCTGTTCATTCTGATGATGGAAGGCCTCAGCCAAAGCATAAAGAACACAACAACAACTGGGGAAATAACAAGGCTCAAACCTTTCAAAAACTGTCCTACTTCAACCCACCAACAGTTTGTGGATGATACACTACTCCACAGCATACCCATGGTCAAGGAAGCCAAATCCTACAAATGCATCCTAGAAGATTTTGGGGAAGCCTCGAGCGCTGAGATCAACCACTCCAAGTCGATGATCTTTTTCTTTAATACCAATCCAGCTATCCAAAGGAATTTGACCAACATTCTAGGTTTTGAACGGAAAACACTTTCAACCAAGTATTTGGGGATTCCTTTGACAGACAAAGTACATAAGTTGTCAACTTGGGAAGGAGTAATAAACAGGCTACAGGAGCGGGTAAAAAACTAGACATATAGGTCCCTTAACCTAGCCCACAGACTGATCCTAACCAAGACTATTTTACAAGCCATCCCAACCTTTATGATGTCAGTCTTCCCCACTCCGCAGGGAATCCTATAGAAAATCAGAGCCATCTAGAGGGACTTCCTGTGGTGAGGTGATGAAACAAAGAAACAATGGACCCCAGTGGCCTGGGAGAAATTATGTAGGCCAAAAAGCAATGGGGGCTTGGGGATACAAGATCCACAAATGACCAACAATGCATATAGGGAGAAACTTTGGTGGTGGTGGGTCAAAGAAACTACAACACCTTGGGTAAACCTATGGAAGGAAAAGTACACACCAGACACCCACGACCAAGACAAGATCCTCTTTGGAGGAACCAGGGAAGGCTCAGGCATTTGGAACCTAGCCTAGCGCCACAAAGCATGGATTCAGACACACAGTTTTTGGGAAAACAAGAATGGAAGAACAACTAGATTATGGTAGGACGCTTGGCAACAGGAACCAAAGATGGAAAACTTGGACAGAGGGGTATTCCAATAGGACCTCATCACACAAGGAAAAATCAACGTCTATCAATACTTACAGCAGGGAATAAACCGCAACAAATGGAGAATATGGGACAAGATTAATCCTTAGAACAATGAGATACCCGCAACAACAATAAAAGAGGTGGAGGAACTAGGCAGATGAAAAATAACAGTTACAGAAGGAGAGGACCAGTTGAAGTGGGGCAAAAAAGATGAAGGGGAATTCAACCTAAAAGAAGTTTGACACTATATGGCGGACCCAAACCAAGATGACCTGGTGCAACACTGGGATAAGCTCTGGAACAGCCCCCAATGGCCAAATATTAAGACCTTCCAGTGGCTAATATTACACAACCGCATCCTAACTTGGGATAAATTAAGGAAAATAGGTTTCACCGGTCCATGAAGATGTCATCTTTGTCAAACTCAGGAAGAAACAACCAACCATCTCCTTGACAACTGCGCCTACACTGCGGAACTGTGGGACTGGGCAGCAAGTATCTGTCTCCATTCTGATAGGATCTGCGGTAACATTGTCGCAACAATCAAGCTCTCGAGAGAAAACTACAGCGACCAAGAAGAGGTGAACCTCTGCTAGACCCTCACCCCAGGAATGATCATATGGTCGATATGGAAGGAAAGGAACTGACACCTTTTCAAAAACCAAAGCTAGCTAGAAGGGAAGATCAAGGAAACAATAACCTCCATGATACATGATACGGTGATGAGATGCAACTACTAGGAGGGTAGAGTGCAACCCATGGATCAGGACTCCCAAGTCCTATAGGTTTTCCAACTAGCAGGTGGGCGCAACCCCAATCCAAACAGACAATAGCCACAACTCCAAGTAGGTGAGCACAACTGGAAACCGCCACCTTCAGGCTCCCTCAAGTTGAATTTTGACGGGGCGGAGAAAGGCAACCCAAGAAGAACAGGTTTGGGCGGAGTAATCAGGGATAGTAAAGGGAACATCATATGAATGTACACATGAAGCCTAGGCAACTCAACCAATAATGTCGTAGAATTTGGAGCCCTCGAGATAGGCCTAGAGATTCTCAGCCGGGAGGGGATGATGAATTCCATAGTGGAAGGAGACTCCGCACTAGTCATCAACACAGTGAGAAAACTCCAAAAACGGTACCAGAATAGGTAAAATCCAGAGGCATTGGCGATTGACCTACCTACTGAAAAAAAATCCAAGAGAACCTGCAGACAGGGATCACTGTGGAGTTACACTGAGTGAGGAGGTCAGAAAATGGACTAGTGGACAGAATAGAAAATGAGGGGGTCGAGAATGAAGGTCCAAAACTGGACACAATCTGGTGCAACATCCCTCAAGGTCAATTCTGGGCAGACTGCACCCACTTTGTGGCAAAAGATTGGGACAACAGGAGTAGTATAGAAGATTATGGCAAGAATTGAGGTGCAGCAGACACTGAATGACACGTAGGTCCCAGACAGGAGCTGATGGCCCACCAATCAAATAAGGTTATAAGTGTAGACACAAAACACACATCAGGCAAAGGTACGGCACCACAGTCTCGTCAATAAAAAGAAGTACAAAAGTTACCCATTGGAAAGAAGAAGAGATAACTTGCAAGAAACAAAGGATGAAGGACGACAGGTTACACTAGGGCCAAGTAGGATCACACCTCACCTAAGTACAAAGATGGGATAGGGAAAGGGATGTCATACAACGAGCAGGGAAAAGCATTGGCGCAAGAATAATGATAAGATCATCAAGTGCACATGCTCTGGAACAGAGGATACTAATGGGCAGGACCACCTTGAAGAGCAAGCCATGATTGCAAGGAAAGGACCATAGCCAGGTTGGCTCCATAAAGGCAGGGACACCAAAATTTACTACAGAATGAGGCATCGCAATTACAGGGGCCACCTTACTTACCAGAAGGGGGTGAAATGGAACAGGGAAAGAACCCAAAGTAAGAACCACCACCTGTAATTGAATATGGTACGCATGAAGAAAACCAGCAGCAAGAGAGGCCCCCCAAGTGAAGGAACCTCCACAGAGTGCTCGGTGGAAGACAAGAATCAAACAGGCAGCCAAGGAAGTAAAGAGCACCTTCCACATGAAGATAGACACCAAGGGGAAGAAGATCATTAAAATATGGGAGGGAGAAATAAAAAACACCCGCAGGGGAAAAGCCTGGTCAACACTAACACAAGAAGCAGGGGGGATACGGGACCCCAGAGCCACACAACTGAGGTTAACCCTCTACCATATGACGATGGAGGAAGCTTGGAGAACCAAAATGTTGATAGGAAAGATGTGTACGGACCGGGTGGAGACCAACAGGATGGAAAACAAAGAGAAGAAGAAAGAGCACATAGGAATTCTCAACTGCCTTAGTAACCTAGAGGTGAGGGTAAAAAGGTTGTTGGAGGACCAGAAAAGACAATAGGAGAAACCGGAGCAGATGGAAGGGAAACTTCATCTCTATCTATGCTACATCCACCATATAGATATCACTCCAGCTGATAGAAATGGAATCCCAGCATGCATCAGAAAGCTACGTCTGGTGGAACAAAGGGAGGAGGACACAACACAACAAGAAAGGGATGAAGAGCACCCCATCAACCTAGAATAGCCCAGATCATGTCTCTCAGAGTAGGAGCTAACCCAACTATGTTTAGAATTTTTGTTTTCTTTTGATGAATTTTTTTAGACTGGATTATGGTAGCGTGGGTTGGTTTCCCATAGTGGCGACCCAGGCACTTCTTGTTTATTTTCACATACTGCATCCCAGGGACCCAGGATTTGGTTTCCGTTTAGGCAGATCTTCGGAGTCCACGCATCAGTTTTGGACTATAACCTTATAACGCAATATAGACTCACACACTCATTTACAAAAAAAAAAAAAAAAAATCTCTAACCGTGAGGAGTTATGTGGCGTTCTACATATCACCAAAAATGGCATGACATGTTCTATCCATCTAGAATAATCTTACCTATAAATTAATTGATCTTCATGCCCTTATACATCAAACAAACTTGGGTCCCTTACCCATACCTTTGTGCTACCATAATTTCTTCAAGGGTTGACATCAATGACAACCAACCCAATTAATCAACAAAAAGAACAAGTGGCATACATCTTTACAAAACCGCTTCTAAGGGAAGCCTTTGAGTATCTTCACTAGAGACTCAGAGTAATTTCTACTCCAAAATGAATGCTTGTGAATTCTTATCTTATATGTCTCAGATTTACACGAGAAAACACCATAAAGAGGACAGTTCAGGTTGGGAGATTGGTTTTAGGAAGAGTTCAGTCAAGGGGAGTATCCCCAAGGACAGTTCAGTTAGGGGGAGCATCCCCAGATGGAAAGGTACCTTTTCCATTGATGACAAAGGAGGAGAGATTTATCAGATGCAGGATAGAGAGTTAGATGCTTAGATAAAGAGCACAAATTCATGGTTCTCAGGGGAGAGATGGTCACAGGGAGAGCATCAATGATATGACTTCAGTAGTGCATCAGAGTGTTGCCATCAATGCTAAAGGGGGAGATTGGGTCCCTTACCCATACCTTTTTGCTACCGGAATTTTCTATTGGACTTTGTTCAACGGTTGACATCAATGAAAACCAACCCAATTAATGAACAATCTCCCCCTTTAGCATTAATGGAAACACTCTGATGCAATATTGAATTCACATCACTCATGCTCTCCATGTGGCCACTGCTCCCCCTAGAACCATGCATTTGTGCTCTTTCTCCAAGAATCTAACTCTCTATCCTGCATCTAATAAATCTATCCCCCTTTGTCATCAATGGAAAAGGTAACTTTCCATCCGGGCCTGCTCCCCCTAACTGAACTGTCCTTGGGGATACTCCCCCTGACTGAACTCTTCCTTAAACTGATCTCCTAACCTGAACTATCCTCTTTATGGTGCTTCCTCGTGTAAATCTAAGACATATAAGATAAACATTCACACACATTCATTTTGGAGTAGAAATTACTTTTAGTCTCTAGCGAAGATACTCAAAGACTTACCTTGGAAGTGGTTTTTTAAATATGTATGCCACTTGTTCTTTTTGTTGAATAATTGGGTTGGTTGTCATTGATGTCAACCCTTACAGAAATTCTGGTAGAGAATTCTGGTAGCACAAAGGTTTGGGTAATGGACCCAAGTTTGTTTGATGGATAACGGTATAAGTTTTGATATATTTGCAAGTAACATTATTCTATATGGATAGTACCTGTCATGCCATTTCCGATGGTATGTGGAACGTCACATAAATCCTCACGGTTAGAGAGTTATGATCATGTGAAGTTGGAGAACCCTCATGAGTCATCTAGAAGCCCCAAAAGGTCAAATTAGTCAAAGTGTTTGCAAAGAAAAAATTATTTAAATAATAAAGTGAAGTGATGAGTGTACTATAATTCAAATAGGATGCAAAAGAAATTATTTACATAATAAATTTAATGGAGAACTTACTAATTATGGAAAGTGGTTAAGTTAAGTGGACAAGTGGTTATAAGTGGGTTAACCCTAAAATAAGGAAAGTGGGTTAAGATGGTTAAAAGGTAACCCCTTGAGGATTCTACATGAAAGTATAAATAAGAGGCAAGGCCCTCTCATTTAAAACACACTTGAATATCATTGAATATCTATTTTTGTGAAAGGTTATTTGGGTAGGTATTATTGATAAAGAAAAATTGCGGCAAAAAAAGTGCGGTAGGAAAAGTGTGGCAAAAAAAGTGCGGCAGGAAAACTGTAGTAGAAAAAGTGTGGCAAGAAAAGTGTGGTAGAAAAATTGTGGTAGGAAAAGTGCGGCAGAAAAAAGTGCAGTAGGAAAACTGCGGAAGAAAAAGTGTGGCGGGAAAAGTGCGGCAGAAAAATCGCAGCAGGAATAGTGCGGCAAAAAAAGTGTGGTAGAAAAATCACAACAGTGGATCCGCGACAATAGAACACTACAACAAGAAAAAAAGGTATGGTTCTCATATGTGTAGTGTTGAATTTATGAATCAAGTTGAGGGTTTTCCTTGTAAATATGTTGGATGCCCTCTTGGGATTTTATGGCTTGTTGTAGAGTTGATCTGAGGCAGATCTACTGGTTGGTTCATGTTTGAGGGTTTTTGGTTGAGGTATGTTGCTGAAGTTATTGGTATAGATAGAGGTTGTATAACAGTGAGGTTCTAGCACATGGTTTGAGGTACAGACTTGTGGTATAGTGTTTGAGGTATATGTGATCATATCATATTTGGATGATGAAATTGATGAGGGATTTTGGTTGAGGTACATGTTGGGTACATGGTTGAGACAATTAGTTGATGATTTGGCACATACATGAGGTGTACAGTTGATGATGTTGGTACATTTTGATGAGTGATAGTTTATGTCTATTTGATGCATGATTGGTAAATATTTGGTGCATGGTTGATGCATGCGTTGATAGTACAGGTTGAGGTACAGGTTGGTGCATGGTTGATGCACTTGTTTATGGTACAAGTTGATTACAAGTTATTTTAACAGGTTTGGTGCATGGTTGATGCATTTGTTTATGGTACAAGTTGAGGTACATGTTGATGTATGGTACATGTTGGTACAGGTTATTGGTACAAGTTGTTACAGGTTGTTTGGTCTAGGTTCATTGGTACAGGTTTACAACAGTATATATCACAGTGATAGTGTGACATTGGTTCCATCATTCTACTTATATTTCAGGGTGGTTGGACGGGGCAAGGACAGGTGGTTGTAGCCACCTTCCGGATGTAGCCGGAGAACATAGGGGGTTGTAGCATCCTACTAGTTGTAGCCAGAGAATTGGGGAGTTGGGTCTTCCTTTAGGTTGTATCCTAAGAAACTAGTGGGTTGGAGCCTCCTTCCAGTTGCAGCTGGAAAACAAAGGAAGTTGGCACTTCCAATGAATGTAACTCTTAAAGACATGTAAGAAAAAGAATTTTCTTGGTTTTCTCCCGCTTTTTGTTTCCACGTAAAACACCAGTGTACTGTGTATGTGTGTGATTTCTCATGTGTTCATTGTTTATTTACTCTGAAACTATTGGATGGTAATGCTACATTGATATAACACTTGCATTTTATGTTGAAAAATGATTAAATTTCTCTATTACTTATTCACCCCCCCTCTCAGTGATCCAACACTTTTGTGCCTATATACTCAACTCTAATGTTCATCTCTGCAACTTGTTCTAGTAGAAAGTGATGCTTGATTGGAATGTGCTTTTTCTTTGAGTGCATCACTGGGTTCTTTGAGATATTGATTGTTCTTGTATTTTCACAATAGATTGTAATGGACTCATCATACTCAACCTGTATATCTATCGGAGTTTGTTTCATCCATAAAACCTATGTACAACATGATTTCATTGCAATATACTATGCTTCTGTTGTAGATAAGGATATTGATGATTGTTTCTTGCTTAGCCAAGATACTAAACACTCACCCAAGTAGAACGTTGTTCCACTGGTGCTTCATCAGTCATCAATGCAACCTTCCCAATCTGAATCTGTATAGGCAATAAGTGATAGATCATTTCCTTTTGGATACCATAATCCAAACTCTTATGTTCCTTTAATATATCTGAAAATCCTCTTCACTACTAAGACATGTGATTCCTTTGGTGTTGCTTGAAATCTTGTCACCTACCCAAGTGTTTGCATTACATCTGGTTTGGATGTTCTCACATATAGTAAGTTACCAATCATTGACCTATATTGTCTCTAGTCTGTAGACTTTGAATCATCTTCTTTTCTCAACTTGCAACTGGTTTGCATAGGAGTGGCAACTAGTTTGCAATCTTCCATTTCGAACCTCTTTATCATTTCTTTGATATAATTAGGTTGAGAAATAAAAATTTCTTGGTTGCTTTGACGTATCTGAAGACCCGGAAAGAAGGATAGTTCTCCAAGTAATGAAATTTCAAATTAATTCTGCGTATCCTTTGCAAATTTTTGGCTTAACCTATCATCATTACTTCCAAAATAATATGATCAACATAAAATTCAATTAATAAAATACTATATTGAGTTACCTTGATGTAGAGGTTGTTGTCTACACTTCCTTTTCTGAACCCTGCATGTTATAGATATTTATCCAATCTATAATACCATTCTCTAGGAGCCTGTTTTAGACCATACAAGACCTTCTTCAATTTACACACACAATTTGTGTTCTCTAACAACTGAAATCATTTTGGTGTTTCAATGTAGACTTATTCTTCAAGTTCCCCTTTCAGAAAATTTTATTTCACATCCATCTGATACACTTTAATATTCTTGGAGCATGCATAAGCTAAGAGAAATCTGATTGCTTACATTCTGGCAACTTGGGAAAATGTCTCTTCAAATTCAATTCCTTCAACCTATGTGCATCCTTTACATACCAATCTAGCTTTGTTCCTTGTAACATGTCCATCTCCATTCAATTTATTTCTGAAAAACCACTTTGTGCCAATCACATTCTTATTCCTTGGTCTTGGAACCAATTCTCAAGTGTCATTCTTCTATATTTAATCCAATTCTTCCTTAATTCATCCTTATTCCATAATTCTCAAGTGTCATTCTTCTATATTTGATCCAATTCTTCCTTAATTCATTCTTATTCCATAATTCATCCTTACTGGCCTCTTCAAAAATATTTGGTTCAATCATAGATAAGAGTGCTATGTGAATTTGTTCTGGTGAATGGATTCTTCTTCTAGTCTCAACTCTTGCATCCTTGTTTCTAATAATATGATCTTAAGGATGATTCTTCTGTATTCATTTGCTACATGTCTTTGGAGACACTTGTTGAACTTTCTCTTCTACTTCTGTTTCATCTTCCCCTTCTACTTTTTCTTCAACTTTTGCTTCTTTTTTGTAAAGTTGTTCCACTGATTCATTTTCTTCTTCTTTTAATTCTCGTCCACCTGTTTCATCAATTGTTACATTGATTCTTTCCACAACTTTGTTCAACCTCAGATTGTAACACTTGTATGTTTTCCTCGTACTTGAGTAACCAACAAGTGCTCCTTTGTCCACACGAGAGTCAAACTTTCTCATTCTGCCATCTTCTCTTTTGATGTAGAATTTGCTTCCAAATACTCTGAAGTGCTTCACATTTGTTGGTCTTCCTTTCCATAGCTCGTAGGGAGTTTTTCCATTGTTGTTTCTGAGCATTCATATGTTTTGAATGTGAACTATTGTATGCACTACTTGTGTCCAAAAAATATCTATCAATTCGGAATCCATTAGCATTGTTCGAGCCATTTCTTGTATTTCCATGTTCTTTATTTCAACAACTCCATTATGTTGAGGTGTCTTAGCAATGAAGAATTGAATTTTTATTCCATGTTTGTTGTAGAAGTCCATAAATTCTTTTGAAGTGAACTCTCCTCCATTATCAGATCTCAAACATTTGATTTTTGAATCCATTTCATTTTCAACCATTTCCTTGGAGACCTTGAAGTTTTCAAAAGATTGTGACTTATTCCTAAGAAAGCAAACTGCAGTCATTCGTGTATAATCATCAACTAATAACATAAATTATTTCTCACCTTTTAAACCATTTGTTGTAGTTGTTCCAACTAGATCGGTATGCACAATTTCCAATGGTCTTGTCGTTGAATATTCCTTTGATTTGAACCTGGTATTTGTTTTTTTTCCTTGTTGACAATGCTTGCATAAAGTGTTGGTTGGTTTCATGATATGGGGAAATTCTCTAACTGCTTCCTTTTGACAAGGTTATCAAAGTTTATGTGACCCATTATTATGTTCCATAGCTAGCCTTCATCTTCCTTTCCTATACAACACTTTTCATTTCCAATTTCACTTAATACATATATGTTGCTTGAAGCTCTTGCAGTTGTTGTAATCAATTTTCCTGAACCTTCTTTTCTTATCTCTCACTTCTTTGAATCAAAAGTAATTTTATGACCTTGGTCACACATTTGACTTACACTTAGTAGATTATGTTTCATATATTCTACTAGTAGAACATTTTCTTCCTTGGTATTCTTGTTTCCAATTTGGATTGTTCCTTTTCCAATGATTTTAGTTGAATCATCATTTATGAATGAAATGGATCCATCTCTTTCATTTATTAATGTAAGAAAAATGTCTTTATCACCTATCATGTGTTTTGAACAACCACTATCAACATACCAACCACGTTTCTTATGCTTAGCTTGTACAATGAGTGTGCATTCTTCATCGTTATACTGATTATGTTTTCTTATCCATGTTCTTTTCTGAGGTTCTTGTCTGTGATTGTTGTTGTTCTATTCTGGTTCTCTAGGAGGGAATTGTTGGATTACTGAAAGGGGGGTTAAATCAGTAATAGAGAAATTATAATCTTTTTTCTTCAAATGTTATATCAATGTACAATTATTATCCAATAATGAGAAGTAAGAAATAAACAATCACACACAGACATAGTACACCATTGTTTTACGTGGAAACCCAAATCGGGAGAAAACCACAGAATTTCTTTTCTTATATGTCTTAAAGAATTACATTCATTGGAAGCACCAACTTCCTTTGTTTTCCAGCTGCAATTGGAAGGAGGCTCCAACCCCCTAGTTTCTCAAGCTACAACCTGAGGGAAGCTCCAACTCCTCAATTCTGTGGCTACAACCAAAAGGAAGCTACAACCCCCAATGTTCTCTAGCTACAACCGGAAGGTGGCTACATTCGCCTGTCCTTGCCCCGTCCTACCACCCTGAAGTAGAAGTAGAATGATGGAACCACTGTCACACTATCACTGTGAGATATACCGCTGTAAACATGTACCAATAAATCTGAACCATGCATCAACCTATAATCAACCTGTACCATAAACAATTTCATCAACCATGCACCAACCTATACCTCAACCTGTAATCAACATGTACCATAAACAAGTGCATCAACCATGCACCAACCTATAATCAACCTGTACCATAAACAAGTGCATCCAGCCATGTACAAAGTATGTACCAATCATGTGTCAACTACTCATCAACTATGACTCGTCAATATGTACCAACATCATCAACTATACACCTCATGTATGTGTGCCAACTCATCAACTACTTGTCTCAGCCATGTACTCAACATGTACCACAACCAAAATCCCTCATCAATTTCATCATCCAAATCTGATTTGTAGCTCTGTAATAGACCTGATGTATATGATCACATTCTTGCAAACCTTCCTTAACTTTAAAAACAATAGACTAGCATTTTCATCAAACTTTTCTTTAGTCTCACATGCATAGTTTTGGATTAGTCAACAACCCTAACTTGAAGTAATCGTAACCTTGAACCTGTAATGTATAAAGATCTGAAACTAATAAACAACATTCTTCAGTGTGTTTAATGCAATTCCTCCAAGTGTCACTAGTTGGAACCTCTCAAAAAAGGAGTTATAGCAAAAATGGCATACCTTGCTGAATTCTGGCTTATTCTAGAGAGCGACCTTGTAGAGCATGCCCCGAACAAAATATTTGATGAATTGATCTAAAAATATTACAAAGTATAATATATACTATACCCTAACCAAAACATTTGGTCTCACTGAATTTGGATCTGTTATGAATAATTTATGATGCTTTTACCCGAAACACCTGATTTTGACTAGTTTCAGGACTGGCCACAAACCCTATTTTCTACGGAGTGTAACTCTCAAAATACAACGACCCAAGATGAATTTTTTACCATGGATACTTAGATATGTTTTCTCACTTTCATAGCCATTTCAGGATCTGAATCATTATATAAAAAAATTATAGCAAAAATGGTGAGATGACCTGTAAATAACATACCTTAGAAAGCACCATCAAAAGAATTTATCCTTCCTTGCATTTCGGCCTTCTTTTCTTCACTTTCCTCAAAATTTCAGCTTAGATATCATTTGGTTACTTCAGACACCTATAGATATTCAATATACTCAAGTGTGATTCTGTTGGATCATGTTGTCATTGATGCCAATGGTTTGATTGATTGATGTCATTGATTGATGTCAAGTGATTGATTGATGTCAAAGGATTGATTGACTGATGATTTATGTAATATAATATGTATTGTCCTTGATGAGAATGAATATATGAAGATGGATTAATGAGTTTTCATTGATACATGATGAAGATGGATCGATGTGGTTCCATTGGTATATGATGCATTGTTGGAAAAATGTATAGATGACTCATTATTGTCTTATCATGATTGATAAGGTGCACAAATGGATGAAATCCAAAGTGGT
>ML779370.1:0-26018 GCA_009831015.1 Picea engelmannii
AAAAGAACAAAAAAATCAAATATACCCCAAAAAGAGGATGGGAAAAGTATTTTCTTTGTTGGCAGCATTATGAGTCTCCCTTGGATAAAGCACATCTGTCTGTTTGATGCATCAGACTATGGGATGTAGTACGACCTTAGGAATCCTTGCTCGTTACAGAGTTGTGTCCTCCACCGGTTGGTTACTCTTCCAAACATATGGAGAGTTTGCGTTGCCTCCTGCTTCGTAGACTTATGATTAACAGAGATGCTGCCTGAGTCTTACCACTTGTCGTGCTATTGTCCAAGGGAAGTTTATTACTTAGCCTGAGTCAGCCACTCTGCAATATGTCTCTTGTCCGCATACCCGGCCATCCTGAACGTCCACTCAAGTCTTTGTTCGAAATCAATGAAGCCTTCAGTCCAATCATCAAGATTATCAAGTCCGTAACCGACGAGTCGTTGAAGACCTCTGGGTAGTGCAGTCGTACACTCATATTACACTCCTACCCGAGTCGTGAATATTTTGAAGTTGTTGCTCGAGCATTGAAGTACAGCCATCAGGCCAAGACAGCTTCTGAGAGATGGATACTTCCTATGTATCTCTTTCTGATTTCGAGATGTAGCTCCGCTGTGTATTGTTCACGGCTACTCTTTATAGTTATTTGACATGGATCTACAGTGTATTTGATTAGTAGCCATGGTTCTGATTTATCCCGAGCATGGGTATGCCCGCCTCGGTGAGACATTTGAGATTTTTTTTGCAGACGACACTTCCTGATTCCTGATTCCTGGGCTCACTCATTTAGCATATCAGTACAAATTGGTAAAGAATTGGTAATGTATTTCGGCCATCAGATGCTCTTCTGACCTCACACATTAGGGGGCATCTGTTATAACCCTAAAATGCACCACACGGGCTTACCTGGCATCAGGCCAACTCATGCCTCTTCCTAGCCAAAGCCATGCTGAATAAAACCTTGAAAAACCACTTAAAACAAGAAATCCGCGCCCTAACCTCTTACTGGGCGCGGGGGACCGCTTGCTGACCTTCTACTGGACGCGGGTATCCGCGGGCTAACCCACTACAACCCGCGGGTACCTAACAAAGCAAAAAATTAGGAAAGTTTCCGCCGGGACACGAGGTTTTTTGTCAGTTAACTGGAACTCTTCGCCATGCATGGCCGAGAGTTCGCCTAAAACCCTAGCTCCTTCTAGCCTATAAAAGGAGGGGTAGGGGTACTATTCAAGAGAGGAAAATCATAGCAAAGAAACTCTGCCAAAATTGCCATGTCCATTATTGTCCCAACCCTTTAGCCTTTCCTCAAGCTTTAGGAGAAGTTCAAGCACAACAGTTGGAGGACAAAGAAGAGGAAGAGCCCAGGATCAGGATCGTGGAATGGTGGCTGGCCTCAGAAATCATTGTAAGTTGGTTCATATTGAGGTTAATAAAAAGATGCTTTTCCCGTCCCGAATACATGAGTCTTATCTATGTTATTTGATTTGTGTTTAATCTCTAACCCTATAATAGATCAGTAGCATGCATGCATAGTTTTGTCTTGATTGCAGGGAATCTTTTTGGAAGGAGAAGCAACAACAAAGAGATACAAGCTCAACGGAGGATCTACTTCAACCGTCGGGAAAAGGTTGGTTTATTCTTCTCATGTCTGCCTAAGAAAAAGGGTTTCAGATTCGGGTAGAAGGTTAAAAGTAGCTTAGGAAGGGTCATGATCTGCATGTGAGCTTAGAGCCCTAGCTTGCTAGTCCGTAGGGTAGAATACCCCACAACAAACATGGAGGAAAATGTAGTAGAAGATCAAAGAATCTCGGTACTAGATATAGATTTTCAGAACACTCCTTCCAGATGGTGGGCTAATCATAACGCCTAACTCAGAACTTGGAATGAGGTGAAGCAAGCTATCAAGTATAGGTTCCAAAATAAGGAGCAACTGGAATCAGAGATGCAGACGAATCTCCAAGTTGCGCAATCGTTCAGTGGAGAATTGGATCCTATAATGCATATTGAACAATGTGTAACACAGTGGCAAGATGCAGGAATACCCTCTCACTTCTGGGTTCATGTATTTCCCCACTCCCTAGGTCCAATCCCAAAATCTTGGTTCATACATGAGGAAACCAGAAGATAGACCAACGACTGGAAAACACTGGCAACTAATTTTTGCAAGGACTTCTCATTTACAAGTAAGTACCCTGAGCTTGAAGTAGTCCTGCAAAAGATTAAAGAATTTATTTTTACAGATAATGGTAATCAGAAACCAAACTTAGTGTATCTCTCAAAATGCATCTAACCTACTTAGTATTAACCTTAAAATCCTTCATTAGATCTTATTCCAAACTATTGTCACAACTATCCTACTAGTACTTCATTAACCATTATAGCTACATGTTTTCAATGAAAAGCAGTCATCTACTATAAACAAAGATTATGATCTATCTACGAACTATACCATTCTTTTACTTAGTGTTGTTATGCAGTTTATATTAACTTATTCTTACTGCACAGTGTTCATTCCTTTATCATATACCATATTCATCATAAAAAATTATCAAAGTAAATGCAAACATAACACACTACACACAATCCCATAAAACACAAATATACCATGGTTCACCCCCCTAGGGCTATGCCCACAAAGATTTGTCGATGAGCTCTTTATTCATCTCCATGTAAAAATGTAGTGTTGTGCACTATACAATCCTTCCTTCATTACACCCGATCTCCATAGATTTCCATGGTCTCTTCGCCAGACTTCTTACTCACAAGACTATTCACTAAAATATCGATAATACCTACACACTCGAAAAATTCCAAGCTTCCAACCCTTTCATGGTCCTAATACATCCTACTTATACAAAACTGGGAAAAATACCATACAAAAACCCTAACCCTAACAGGATTAGTTTTGTCCACTTTCCAACTGACTCGTTCATGGTAGGTCCTCAATCCAACCATTGCTCCAAGTTGGCACTTGTCCACTTTCCAATTTCTCCCCAACAATTTGTCCACTTTCTAACTGCTTTTCTTGACGCAGGTTTTCCCTTATTTCTGACGCTTCTTTTCCTCCTTTTTTGGTGTGCTCCCCTGTTTTTCAGAACTGCTTTTAATTCCTTCAAAACTTCTTCAATTTTTCCCTAAAATTGGCCTGCACCAAAAATCTCTCAACACTAACAATCATGAATCGTCCTGAGTCACTCATGGACTCCAGCATCTTTCACTGCCTATGGCAGTGCTTCATATATTTATGTTATCTACTAGAATTTCTCATGCACTTGTCTTCTCTTGCCTTTCATGTCTTCGACCATCTACATGGTGAATGGAGGTCTTAATATCTTTCCCCCCTCCAAGCCTATCTGTTCTATTCTTAATTTCGTTGTGTTGATCTGCATGACCGGTTTCTCCTCCTTATCATGTAGGGGCTCCAAGTGAGCATGTCTTGCAATTTTTTGTGCCTGCACCACTTTGTCCTCTGCATGGAGGTTCTTCATTTCTATGGTAGGGTTGATATTCTATGGCAGGGACATTGTCCTCTGTCGCTGCTTGAAATCTACCATTGTTGCATGCAATTTTTCTTCCTACCCTTGCAACTCTTATAGGATCCCATCCTCTTAGAGTTGTGTCCATAGTTGGGCACTCTTTTCCAACAGATCTGTTGTTCTATGTATATGATGCATGATGTTCTTTGCAGGTGTTATCACATATTGCTCCATTTTTTCTCTGACTTCTGGAGGAGTAGTAGGTACTACATACTCCTCCATCTCCTTGATCTATTCTTTATAGTGCTCCAAAGTATGAACTATTTTCTTTATCTTCTCTTCTGAAGACCCTCTCTTTGCTTCTGTGTTGTCCAAAATGGCTTGGAATACTACATGTATCTGTTTCTCCATCTCATCCAACTTTTTCTACCCTTTCTTATTTTCCTATCCTTCTTGGCTAACTGCGTCCTTCTTCAAGGTGTTGTCTTCTTGTGCCAACTGTAAGTTCGTTGCGTTTGACCTTGCTCTAGACTGAATCTCTTGCATGACGTTAACCTGTAATTTATACAACGCCTTTGTTGGAATCTTGGATAATTCCAAGTCCAATGTCTCAATGTATTTTAAGGGCTTATGTATTTTGTCGTCATCAATAAACAACATCGCAGGTGTTATGATTAAATTGGCACTCCCTTGCACTGTAATGTGCATTGTTTCTCCAACATGCACTGCTTCTTTAGCTCGTGTTGGTTTGTCTTTTTGCTACTGCTTTTCCCTAATCCTCAACTGCTCCAGCATAGTTTTGACTTCCTACACCTGTTCCAAAATTGGATTCGTGTGATTTTCAACATTCTCCCATACTTCTGACAGTCGATATTCGACTGTGGTGGCTATCAGCTCCACATCGTATGCTGTCAGTGATGTGTGCATTGACATTTTATGGAACTCTGCCTTCTTCTTGGAGCCACTTACTTTCTCCCCCGTTCTCTTCCTCTAAGCATATGATGGCTCATATGCCTCTAGAATATGTGTATCCATGATTGCATCCTACCCAACTTCTTCTTCCATGGATATATCTATTGTCTCTGTATGGACTTCTACGACGCACACATTTTCTGTCGCTACTCTTGGTGCCTACTCTGTGTGCGATAGTCCTTGTGTAGAACCACACTGTGATTTCTTATTTGTCCTTATTTTATTTTGTATGGGATTGCTTCCCCTCTCTTGGACCTATGCGACATTCTTATTTTTCCTTGTGCCATTTGTGTCTGTTTGCTGTGCAGGGACTATTCAGTCCTACGTCCTAGTTTGTCCTTCTGTCTCTGCTCTCGGAATTACTGGCACTTTCCACTCCTCAGGCCACCCCTGGAACTCCATCGGATGTCCTGTGTCGTCACGCAGCAATTCATCTATATCCACTCTTTGGTTGGATCCCTCTTTTCCTGTAGCCACATACTATGGCACGATGCTTGAAAATTTGTTATCTTCCCAAACTCTTGGACAGTTTCTGGAGAAATCCTCCATGTGTCTGCTAATTGGTTCTGGATCTCTATTAAGTACAAAGCGAACACGTCATTGTTTATTTTATTGGCTTTGGGATTTGTTGTGCTTCATAGCAACGTGTAGTGCACTACACCACACTTTCCTATCCTTGGAAGGAACATACGGTATGTGGATTCTTTCCATCCCACTAATGCAATGAGGATGAGTAAGCACGAGTAGTGGAAGTCAGAGCCCCAATCCTACGTGTCCTGGTAATACTCAAAGAAGGAATTCAATAGATAATGGGCCTAGCTCATTGAGCTCCCCTTCGTGCATCGTGCTGCAGCTGCTACTATGCTTGTAGGTATCTCCTCCTTTCTACACTTGCACATCAATTTGTAGCCTAACAACCTTGTCGCAAATTGTGTCGCATGATCCTTGATCCTGATTCCCCTATTACCTCTCTATGCGCCATACTTTTCTTTGACTTCATTAGAAATGAATTTTTCCTTTGTTTTGTCTTCTAAATACTGCTTTGGAATCTCCCCATCCATGGGTAGATAGTGATTGCTGTGATCAAATCAACATTGATAGGCACTGGCCTATCCATCCATAAAATCCCTCCATGGACCCTTGCTAGGAGTTGCTTCACACATCCATTGATGTTTTTACCACGCCTAAAGTGCGGGATAACCAACAAATTCATTATTCATATGTTGTATAGCCCCAGGATCCACTACGCACGTATGCTCCAACAATGGCATGCCTGATGGGCCTTCTCCCCTGCTCTCCAAATAGATTTGTGGCAACAAATATGGGAATTTTACTGCGTCAACCACATCATGGTTAGAGTATCTACTGGTATATACTCCTCCCATCAACGCATCATCGACCTTCACTCCCTTGAGGATCTTAGGCATCACTATGGCTAATTTTCCCTGTGTGATTTGTACTCCTGGTGCACTGCTCTCTTCTTGCGCCTTCTTCTTCCCTTGTGGGGATGATACCCCAACTGCTGGTATGTCCTGGTGCTCTGTTTCCTTCTCTTCTTCTAGCTCTAAGACCTTTTGCACTGAACCCATGGCTTGTTCTTCCTGCCGCATCCCTTTTCCCCTGGATGCATTAGATTCTGTCCTTTCTGCATCCACCTCTAGCTGTCTGGCCTCCTGTGCTAGTTATTTTTCCTCCTCGATATGTGTGGTAGTCATCTCATACTCTGGTGTGAATCTCGTCCACATCCATGAATTTGGGCATCTCATGTGTTCCTACTACCCGAGCACTACTTCTCATGCTTCGTCCGACTCTGCTTAGTGCTCCAATGCATGGTGGTGACATCCTCCTAAAATTCAAGCTGTTGATCTCTAAATCTCCAGTGACTCTCACAAATTATCACTTTTTCACACCTAGACTTCACTCTTTGTTCTTCTCCTTCACGCAAAAAACAAAAATGACTATATTTCCCCCTTTTTCCAACTTTATAGCAGGACGAAAAAATGAAAGATGTTCCGCACTGACAATTTTCACTTTTTCCACTTTTTCCTGTGCGCTCCACTTCTGTATTTGTCAACTATTTCTATGCACACAATTTTTTTCAACACTGATTTTTCTACGACGCACTGTTAATTCTAACAATTCTATTACATAAAAAACCTCTAATATTATCCGATCTTTTTGTATTTCTGTTACATTTTTTCTTTTTATGGATTTTTGTCTTTTTCTTATAACATCTACTATATACAATATGTACAATCATACCTCCTCTTTCTATTTTTACCTCAAGTTGTTAGGTCGACTGTCTTGATACAATTTCAGTCGATTTCCATTCACTAGTCCTCTGAGATTCTTTCCTGCAAGATCTTTTAGTTGCACAATACCACCATTTGTGATAGCCTCTACTTGATAAGGCCCTAACCAATACATCTTGAATTTCCGAGGGTGTTGTAAATACCTGCTGTCATAGAGGAGAACTAAATATCCTTCCTTAAATATTTTCTTCTTTATGTACCTATCATGCCAAGATTTGTCCGTTGCTTTCTCTACTTCCTAGTGAAAGCCTTCTAAAATTATGTCTTCTTCTAGCTCCATCAACTGATCCAATATTGCCTACACAACACCTTCTTCTGTCATGTTGGTGATTTTTGCAATGCATAGACTAGGTATTAAATAATCCAATGGAACCACTGCTTCCTACCCATACACCAACCTAAATGGTGTCTATCCTGTAAGATTCTTGCATGTAGTCTTGTAAGCCCATAATACTGATGATACCTTCAAATCCCAATCATCCCTATTAACATTCCAAATCTTTGTCAGTGCATTCTCTAGAATCTTGTTAAAGGCTTCTACTGTACCATTTTCCTGGGGATGGTAAGGTCTTCTCTTCTGATGGTATATCTCAAATTCTTCGGTCATAACTCTGATTGTACTATTAATAAAATGAGTTCCCTGATCACTCAACAATATTCTAGGACATCCAAATATGGTCACTACGTTCTCAAACAGAAGCCACGTTGCAGTCCTTCATTGGGATGCTTTTTCACATCTGGTTAAGTATTTTGTCGCAGTGATGATGTATCTGGATGTTAAGGTCCTAACCCGCACATAGGCAGATCAATGTATTCAGATGTAATAAAGTTCAATATTAATAAGGCCTTTCAATAAAATAGAATAAGGTGGATGTAAGAAGACCTAATAGAAGCTTCTGCTTCTAGAAGGATATTCCTCTAGATGCTTCTCTTAATAGACATATTTAGTATAAATAAGGGTCGAGGGTATGAAAACCCTAGCTTGGAGATTATTGTAATAGAGCGCTACTCGACTGGAGGTTGCCCCCTCAAGGAGGCCTATGAACATTGCTTTCTGAATCAAAGTGCTATTCCAGTTGTTGTTCTCACATTATTTCTGTGTTATTGTGGATATTATGTTGGTTATATTACTGTTATTCTACCATTTCTAGCATTTTATTTATGTTCTGTGCATTTATTATATTTGGTATCTTGTAAGTGGTATCATAGCACTTTCCTTGGCAGAAATTTTGGGTATTTTTTTTCTTCAGGGTAGAGACGTATTCCAACATCTTTAATCCATAGAGATCTGTCGTTATGCGCATAAACCCGTGATTGAGGGATTCATACATGCAGGAAATACAAGTGGTTATTAAGCGCACATCTGTTGGCCACCCTTGTAACTCATGTTGGTACCCCTTCGAGTGGTAGCACATCAGACAACACCTGTGTATGGATCGGCCTAGATTTCTTGAAGCCCTCTTTAGATAAACCTATCAGCCACTGGACTGCTATAGTGTCACCGAGAACAACACTCGAAAAGATACTCTCTAGTACCTGGGCAGTCGGGTAGTACGGCTAAGGGTATGGTCTATCCTCCTTAGTTAGTGCCCTGAGATATTGGGCTGAGTACTACTATTGGACCCCGCACGTATATCAGAAAGCTATAGCATAGGGAAAACCCTTGTCTATAGAACCCTTGAATACCTAACCCTTGGGGAACATAAACATAAAAAAATTAAACCGGCCATATCTATTGCCGCACAACTGTGTTCGGGTTCCCAAGTAAATACACATTTATTCCTGGTTAAGAATTTGGGGATTTCAACACTGCAACATTCTTCAGACCGAAGTATAACCCCGCAGCTATAAACAAAAAAAAAAAAGTCTGGAAATTTTTTCAACATTATTTGAGACCTATTCCATTAGATTCATCTCTTCTCCCTTATCACATTTATCCATATCATTTTTCTGCAAAAATTTCTGACCCCGCCCACTCCCTTTTCAGTTCACCCATCCTCATGGTCCATACCCATAGCCAAGAACTGGAGTCTCACTTCAAAACCTTGCAATCTAGTTTCCTCGAGACCCAAAAAGAAGTGCAACAACTCAGTGCTACTATTGCCTCCCATGATACATCCATCAATACCACCATAAATGCATCCGTGCAATCTGCAATGGAGGAAATCAAACAAGAACTGACCACCCAACTTGAATCTGTCTTTGCATCACTCTGCACCAAACTCAATATCCCTACCGATGACCCTTTTCCTGATGCACATACAAAGACTGAAGGTGAAACTTCTTCCCATTCCCATACCTTTCAGCCCCATCACTTTCAATGGGACATACGCCTTACGCGGGTGGATGTAACCAAATTTGATGGTTCGGACCCCACTGGTTGGGTCACCCAAATGGAACATTATTTCTCTCTCTACAACATTACAGATGACTTGGCCAAACTCCGGTATGGTGTTCTCCATCTAGATCAAGAACGCTGGCAATGCTAGCAATGGAGAAAAACTTCCCGTCAAGGGTATATTGCTTGGACCCAATTTGTGACTGAGCTTTATGAACGCTTTGACACTGACACCAACCATTTGGGCCATTTGACAAAATTGAAACAATCAGGAATAGTAGAAGACTTCATAGCTGTATTTGAGCACCTGGATTTTCGAACAGAGGGCATGCTTGATGCTTTCTTTCGAGAGTGTTTTATCAGTGGCCTCAAGGAGGAGATTCAGACCCATGTTTTGATGGCTCGACCTACAAGTTGGGTGGAGGCTACTAAAAAAGATAAAGAAGCACAACAAATTGTTTCCTCTCAAAACTGTAAGCCTTCCTTTATCCCTCTCCCTAAACCAGTAAACCCCACTACTCCCTCCACCCCATTAAAGATCCAAAAATTGACCAGGGATGAAATGGCTGAACGCTAACTCAAAGGCCTCTATTATAATTGTGATGACAAATATTTCCCGGGCCACAAATGTAAGGAACCAAATATTTTTATGGCCATCTTTGAGGATATTCCAGAAGAAGATGTTGAAACTACCCTTGTGCCCGAGTCACTAGAAATCACTGACATAAACCCTCCCTCTGACCCTCCCGAAGTGGAACCGATCATTTCCCTCAATGCTCTCACCAACTTCTCTGCCCCCCAAACCCTCAAGTTAATTGGTTACATCAAGCACCAAAAGGTCATCATTCTGGTTGATAGTGGCAACACCCACAATTTTATTCATCGCCGCATTGCCCAAGAAACCCATTGCTACATCCATGATGTCAACAATTTCCAAATCATGATTGCCAATGGTGGTTCTATGAAATGTGGCGGGCGCTGTGAAAATGTGCGTCTCCAAATCGATGACTACCACCTAAAATCCCATATGTTTGCTATTGACATGGGCAGTTGCGACATTGTGTTGGGTGCAGTCTGGCTAAGGACTTTGGGTCCCATTCTCATGTATTTTCAGAACTTAACCATGCAATTCGACCAAGAAGGCCACCAATATAAATTCCAAGGCATCACTGCTGGTTCACTTGAGGTCATCAGTTCCCATCGCATGGAAAAGCCACTAAAAAAAGGTCATTCTGGTGTCATTGCCCAACTCCATGCCATACAAGCCACAGAGACACCACCAGTGCCCCAAGACCTCCAAACCCTCCTTTCTAAACATCAAATGGTATTTTCCACTCCCCAAAGACTCCCTCCTTCCCGCGGTGATCATGATCATTCCATTCCCCTTGTCTCAGGAAGCCTTCCCCCCAATATCCGTCCATATCGCCACCCCTTTGTACAAAAAAATTAAATTGAGAAAATGGTCCAGGAACTCCTTAATGCATGCGTCATCCATCCTAGTACGAGCCCTTACTCGTCTCCGATCGTCATGGTACTAAATAAGGTTTTTGGAGAATGTGTCCTGACTTCTTTGTTTTCAACAAACTGACCATCAAAGACAAATTTCCCATTCCTGTCATTGATGACCTCCTGGATGAATTGAGTGGCGCCCAATTATTTACCAAACTTGATCTTCGCTCGGGCTATCACCAGGTACGTATGAAAGAGGAAGACATTCCCAAGACAACCTTTCACACTCATGAGTGCCACTATGAGTTTTTGGTCATGCCCTTTGGCTTGTGTAATTCCCCCTCCACCTTCTAGAGCCTCATGAACCATGTCTTCTGCCCTTTTCTCCGTCATTTTGTCTTAGTTTTCTTTGATGATATCCTCATCTATAGAAAAACCTGGACATACCATCTTACTCATGTGGATCAAGTTCTCTGCCTACTCTCTCAGCACCAACTTTTCCTGAAACAGTCTAAATGTGCTTTTGGTGCCTCAGAAGTAGAATACTTGGGTCATCTGGTGGGAAAGGATGGCGTTAGGGTGGACCCGAAAAAGATTGAAGCTATGCAAGACTGGCCACACCCAAAGATGCTCAAAATATTGCATGGATTTTTGGGCCTAATAGGGTATTATCGCAAGTTTGTTAAGAACTACAGAGAGATTGCAACACCTCTCACGACTCTCCTAAAAAATAACTCTTTCACTTGGACTCCAACAACTACTCAAGCTTTTCAAACCTTGATGATGGCCATGTGCACCACTCTGGTTCTGGCCCTTCCCGATTTCACAAAGACCTTTGTGTTGGAATGTGATGCCTCAGGGAAAGGAATCGACACTATCCTTATGCAAGAGGGTCAACCTTTGGCCTTCACCAGCAAGCAACTGTCTGAAAGGAATTTGGGCAAACCCATTTATGAAAAGGAAATGTTGGTGATTCTACATGTCGTTGAGCTGTGGCGTCCTTATCTCTTGGGGAAATGCTTCCAAATTAAGACAGACCATCAAAGCCTCAAGTACTTTCTGGAACAACGCATTTCCTCCCAGGAGAAACAAAAAATGGGTGACTAAGCTCTTTGGATATGATTATGAGATCATTTACAAGAAGGGAAAAGATAATGTCATGGTAGATGCACTGTCCTAGAAATATGAAGACGAAGGATCCATTGTTTCTCTTTCCTTCATTGTACCCGATTGGCTCCAAGTTGTGTGCCAGGAATGGCTTCAAGATCCCAAAAGTTCGCATATGATCCAACAATTGTAGAACAAGGCTCTAGCTTCCCCAGGGTACTACTGGCTCCAGGATGAACTTTGATACAAAGGCTTCTTGTATTTAAGTAAACAATCCAAGCTCAAATACATGGTACTTTTCGAGCTTCATGCTACACCCACAGTGGGGCACTTAGGGTTCATCAAAACATATGACAGGGTCAAACGTTATTTTTTCTGGGATGGTAGGAAACAGGACATCCATAAGTTTGTCACTGAATGTGAGGTGTGTCAAGGAAACAAGGGAGAAACCGTCAAATCTCTGGGCACCCTCCAACCGCTTCCGATTCCCCCTGCTATTTGGAAGGATATCTCTATGGACTTTATTACAGGCTTACCCAAATCGGGGAATAAATCAGTCATAATGGTGGTGGTGGATTGCCTTTCCAAGTATGCTCATTTTTGCACTCTTCACCACCCATTTACTACATCCACGGTGGATCACATTTTCATGGACTAGGTCTTCAAGCTTCATAGCATGCCGCACTCTATTGTTTCTGATCGTGACCCAAATTTCACAAGCAATTTTTGGCAAGAACTGTTTAAGCTCCAAGGCACACAATTGCATCTCAGCTCAGCTTATCATCCCCAGACAGATGGTCAAATAGAAGTAGTCAACAAGTGTTTGGAAACATATCTGAGGTGCCTTGCCCCTGAAAAACAACACCAGTGGGCTCAATGGTTACCCCTATCCGAATGGTGGTACAACACTACATACCATACAACCACTCGCATGACTCCTTTTGAAGCGGTATATGGACATAAGCCACCTTTAGTTCTCTCATACTTACCGGGTACCTCGAAGGTCCGGGTGGTTGACCAAACACTTACAGTCTGAGAGGATATTCTTCATACCCTTAAAGAGAACTTGGTCATGGCACAAAATTGCATGAAGCAGTAAGAAGATCAAGGTCACTCTGAACGTCAATTTGCAGAAGGGGATCAGGTGTTTCTGCGATTGCAACCATATAAGCAAACTTCCCTCAAGACCGAGCATTGTCAAAAGCTAGCACCCAAATTTTATGGTCCTTACATAGTTCTCAAGCGTGTGGGACAAGTCGCATATCAGTTAGCTCTACCCAGTCAGTCGAAGCTACATCCTATTTTTCATGTTTCATGCTTGAAGAAGGTGATTGGAACAAGGTGCCAAATTCAAACCAGCCTTCCAGAGTTAGCTGAAGAAGGATCCATTTGGCTATAGCCAGAAGCAGTTTTGGACCAGCGTGAGCGTCACTTGCGTCAGAGAACCATCAAGGAAGTGCTAGTACAGTGGAAAGATATGACTCTAGCAGATGCCACTTGGGAACCAACTACCATTCTGCAGTTTCCACATCTCAATCCTTGAGGACAAGGCTATTTTTAAGGGGGAGGACATGTTAAGGTCCCAACCCGCACATAGGTAGATCAATGTATTCAGATGTAATAAAGGTCAATATTAATAAGGCCTTTCAATAATATAGAATAAGGTGGATGTAAGAAGACCTAATAGAAGCTTCCGCTTCTAGAAGGATCTTCCTCTAGATGCTTCTCTTAAAAGATATATTTAGTATAAATAAGGGTCGAGGGTATGAAAACCCTAGCTTGGAGATTATTGTAACAGAGAACTGCTCGACTGGAGGTTTCCCCCTCGAAGAGGCCTGTGAACATTGCTTTCTAAATCAAAGTGCTATTCTAGTTATTGTTCTCATATTATTTCTGTGTTATTGTGGAGATTATGCTGGTTATATTACTGTTATTCTGCCATTTCTAGCATTTTATTTCTGTTCTGTGCATATATTATATTTGGTATCTTGCACTGGCTCCTGACCTCCTTATTGGTGGATTAATGGTCCCAATGAAATCCACAACCCATTTATCAAATACCTATAGAGTTACTTGGGGAATAAGTGGCATTTCATCCCTTCTATATGGTTTTCCCACCCTATGACATACATCATAGGTTTGACAATATTCCTTTGCATCCTTATGTACTGTAGGCCACCATAATCCTACACGCAAAACCTTCTGTTCTGTAGGTTTTCCTACATAATTCCCTCCAGCTATTCCTTCATGTACTTTCGCTAACACCATGGAGTGTTCATGCTCCATCACACATCTTCTCAGAATTCCATCTGCACCTAACTTGTATAAATGAACTGCAATCAGTTGTTAGTCTACAACGCACACTACCAACTATTTTTTCTATGTGACGGTAAATTCCTTGGGATCCATTCTTGTGCTAAAAATCCAACAATGTCAGCAAAACAATCATCACCAATCTGAAAAGAAAATAAGTTAGCATAAGGAAAAATCTCCTCTATGTTCTTTGGCTCCTCTCCATTAGTAATTCTTGATAGGTGATCTGGTCCTACATTCATCTTCCTTGATTTTACTATGATTTCAAAATCATATTCCTAAAACAATAACAACCATATACAGATCCTTCCCCCCAACACTGGCTTGTTCACTAGATACTTCAATGTGGAATGATGTGTAAACATCTTAAAATGCTGACCCAATAAATACTTCTTGAACTTTTTTAAGGCATATACCATTGCCAGACCTTCCCTCTCTATATTGTTATAGTTCTACTCAGACTTAGATAAATTTCTACTAACAAAATATATTAGGTGATCAATGTCTCCTTCACCTGGTTGTGCCAAAAATTCTCCAAGTGCAATAGATGAATCACCCACATGCATATGAAATTCATTTGTCCAATCTTGAAATATCAAAATTGGTGTTGTCACCATCTTCTCTTTCAGTATGTCCAAACTCTCTTGGCATTCATCATTCCATTGAAACTTGATGTCTTTCTTTAGTAACTTTTCCATGGGCACAGTAATCTTTGTGTATCCCTTTATAAATTTCCTGTAGTAGCCTGTGTGGCCCAATGTTTCTCTCAATTGTCGCACTGAATTTGGTGGTGGTAAATTGACAATAACAACAATCTTTCCAGGGTCTACTATCAAGCCCTGTTTGCATACAATGTATCCAAGCAGGATGCCAAATGGTGTACTGAATATACATTTCTTAATGTTCAAGGAAATTTGACATTGACTACATCTTTCTAACATTAACCTCAGAATTTCTACATGGTCCTTCAATAAACTGAATGTTGTCCAATCATCCAGATAAACTTCTAAAAAATTATGTATAAAATCCTTGAATGCAACTACTACTACTCTAGAAAATATTGCTGGTGCATTCTTTAAAACAAATGGAATTATTGTGTACTGATATGATCCCCATTATTTTGTAAATGTGGTTTTGTACCTGTCCTCTAGAGCAATTTTGATCTAATGGTAACCTGAAAATCCATCTGTGAAGGAGTAGACTTCCTATCCTCCCACATTCACTAGCACCTCATATGCAAATGAAGTATGAAAAGGATCATGTAGGCATGCATCATTTAACTTTCTCAGATCTACACATATCCTAATCCCTCCAATATTCTTTTCCTAGACCACCATTGGACTAATCCACTCTGATTCTTCCACAAGCTCTATGATTCCTAATTCTAGCATTCTGTCAAGTTCTGCCTTAACCTTCTTCTTATAGATGGGGTTCAATCTATATGGTCTCTGTCTAACCGGACTTGCATCTGGTCTGAGGGGTATCTTCATCTCTCCAAGTTCTCCTTCTACCCCTTTCATCTCCAATAATGTGGCTGGGAATAAGTCACTACATTCACGCAGTAATTCAGTTATCTTTTCTATTGTCTCACTATCCCAGTAATCTCCAATGATGGCTATCTTGGGCTTCTCTTTAGTCCCAATATTGACCTTTTTAATCGTCATAGGTGAAACAAATTCTTCTGATTGTAACTGGGGTCCTTCCAACATTCTTTCTACTTCTCCTTCTATTATCTGTATGTCACGTGGGTTATATTCTACTTCATCATCCTCCGCGAATTGATAATAGTAAACTAGTTATTCAAGTGTTTATTTTCTGTAATATTTGTCTACTATCACTGTATCTACCCCATATTCTTCAAATATCTTCATTTTCATCCTGTGTAATGCCAGATCCAACCATGGATTCTCAGTTTCAAATGCAAAGGTCCTAATAATGTTTTGTTTCACTGTTCCCCAACTCATAGTTTCTCTATGCAGTTCTTGTTCCTTGTACCAATGACTTGGTATTCCTTCTAAGGTATGAATAAAGTAATGCATCCATTCCCCCGGTGGTACCAATATCCAGTTAGTAACACAATCATTTATATGATGTCTTGGGTTCCCTCTTCCATCGTAATTTTGTAAGGGTCCATCCTCCCGACTCCTACCAAATCTTATGCGCATTAGTTTCTTACACTGATACCAATCCCAAATTACCTCCTTATGCGTACTCCACCATCATGCATGTGCATCCTTTAGTGATATATCCAACACTAATAATCTTTGACTATCCAAAACCTCTGATTCAAACTCTATCAGGAATTTTTCTAAATTGTCCTCTTTAGTAAATGTGGGAAGTTTTTTTACTTCTGTCCCAACCCATCTTACTACACATGTAATTCTAGTGCACCTCCTCGTGGAGAATTCATGCAATCTTTGCTGCCAGTTTTCTACTCCAGTATCTGAATCTGACATATCAGAATTGATACTCCTCCAACTGAGTAGTCCATTTGCAGTTGGATTCACATAGTCTTTCTCTCACGCAGTAGTTCTATACAATTGGTTTACCTCATCCCCTACAACAGTGTCAAGAAAAGGTTCTACATATCTCTCACAATCTGAGGGATCTAAAGGTGCTACTACCCTAAAGTTCCCAACTTCAAATATCATCTTTCTAGTCTTTAAATTAATTATAGCCTGATTATCAAAGGCCCAATCAATTCCCAACAATGTTGGAAATGGTATATATTCATCCGCCATATCCATTACTTCAAAGTCTATTGTGGTATGCACACCATATAGATCCACTGCTGTATTCTTGAATCTACCTATAGGAATCACTCTCTGCTAGTTTTCTAGATTCAATTGGATATTGGAATACCCAAGTGTAGGTTCTCCCATTGCTTCTCAAGTCATCTTTGGAAAGATGTTGACATCTGATCCTAAGTCTAGGATAACATTTCCCATACTAAAGTATCATATATTTGCATTCAATCTGAACTCTCTACTAGTTCTTTTATTTTTATGGACTTGATTACTATTCATAGGTTTTGTTCCTTCCCCTTCTTCTATGCTATATTTCTCAAGCATATTTTTAAACAAATCCATAGCATTATTATCATTAAGTAATTTAAAGAAAGATTCTAGGAAATTCTTTAAGTTACTTATTTTCTATGTTTTCTCTCCTTTGTAAGTATGATCCAAAGACTGAGGCATATCAAAAATAGGAGTATCATACCTTTGCGCAATATTTTATGTGGATGCTTCATTCTTCTTCATAAATTCCTTCTTTTCTTCCTTGAACATTTTCGTCTCATTTTTTGCATCAAATTGTTGTTGTGGTTGAGTATCCTTCTAAATCTAGCACTAAGATTTCTTCTTCTGATCCTTTGCATATGCTCTTATCTTCACTCATCCTATAGTCATTATATTGATGTTCCTCCCAGGATCCCTTATTTATGTAGCAATCCACTGAAAATTCTAGTTGTTTAGATTCCTCTTCTCCTAGATATTCATCATTAACTTCAGGAATTCTTCTATCACGTGATATGCTGTGCGATAGTACATGCATGTTGCTGTTGGTTAAGGAAAATATCTGGCATAGTGTCCCTGCTATTGACAATTATGGTAGATAATAGGACTTCTACTTCTGCCCATTCCTCCTCTTCCTCTACCTATGAATCCTCCTTTGTTCCCCTGTGGATCCATGTTTTGTTGATGATACTGTGGTGCCCGATTATACCGCGAGAGTTTCTAAAACTGTGGCACTACTTGAAATTGTTGCATGTTGCCAAACTTTGGTGCAATCTGTCCTGCCATCAACTTAGCCTACATCCTATATGCATCTGAGATTCTTTCCTTCATTATGTCCAAATTTCTACATTTTTTGTATTCATGCCTCAATGACTTACAAAAGTTATAGAAAGTACTCTTTGGTTTTGTCTTGTACTTTTGCATCATAGGACAATGATAAGGATCATGCCCATGTGTGTTGCATATTTCACACCAAAGCCCTCCTGTAGGAAATGGATTTGGTAGTCTTACTCCCAGATACTGCGTAAATGTCAGACACTCATTCTTGTGATGTCCCTCTAATATGCACATGGTACACCACACTGCTTCTCTTCTCCCTACTCTTATTCTGGTTTAGTTGCACTGCTAATTTTTTCAGGTCTTCCTTCAACTCCTCTATAGATGGATCTAACTGCTTGTATTGATTCTCTTATAACTACATTGATGCTTGTAGTGCCTCTACCTGGGTTGGAAATTTTTGTTGTCTCAGTGGATATTTGAAGTGTGGTAACAGGGAATTTATAAAAAATTGTCTGTGTTGCATGTCCAAAATGGGATACTTCAGTTTACCTTTCAATGTTTTGAACTTCTGATCAGTTTCTCATACATATTCTCCTAGTTTTTGTCTAACCTCAATCATCTCATTCATAAACTTATCCTATGATTTTGGCCTCTGAAACTTCGTGATCAGTGCCTGCTTGATTTCTACTACAATTCTTGGCACACCCTGTGGATTGTTTATTGCTAGACTCATATACCAATCTAGCGTGAGGTTTCTGAAAGTTATTTCTAACTGTACTACTTTTGTTGCCTCATCAGTGACTCTTTTTGCTTCCCATATTCGCTCACACATGAGTAGGTGCTTCTCTAGATCTTCTGATCCATCCCCATGAAAATATGGTAATCTTATCATTGGATCCACTCCTTCCATTGTTGAATGTGTTATACCTACTCTGCATGGTACTACTATCTGAGTAGTGTTGTTCAGACTTGAACTTCCACTGGTATTTCTATTGGTACTTCCACTTGTACCACTACATGTGCTGCTACTGATACTTCCACTTGTACCCTCACTTCTATTCTGATCTCCTAGCTTCTTCTGACCATCAGTCACTTGTTCTCTAAAAAAATATTTCTTTGTTGATGTGTTAATCATACATGGGGTTGTAGGTTCTACACTGACTCGAATCTAGACAATGGTATTTTCTTCCTCATTATATCCCACTCCTCTATTATTTCTTTCATATGCAGTGCATAGTATTTCTTCAATGTTCTACACAGAACGAAGATCCTCTACCTCTTATTCACCACTCTCCAAGCCTTCCCTCTCGGCTACTACTCTTTTATTCCTATTCAGATTATACTGGTAGGGTCTTCCATAGCACGAAGATCCTCTATCTCTTATTCATCACTCTCCAAGCCTTCCCTCTCGGCTAATGCTCTTTTCTTCCTATTCAACTTATACTGGTAGGGTCTTCTACTACGCTTCGTTCCTACTTGCTGCATAATTTCCTAGATATCCTCTTGATCCATCATAATAGGATATTTTTCTTTGTTGGACTCTTCTCTATCCATTTCCCCCTCCATTTGAGATATTCCTCAGTGTTTCCCCTAACTCCCCCATACACGCAGGGTAGTTTAGCTGTCTAATTCCATCGTTAATACCCCTTTATCATGCAATACTATTTTGTTTGAAGTGTACAATGGCCTAATGTACCTTCCCCTTGGGACCTTAAGAAACTCCTACTTTGCTAATATATAAGACATCGATGTATCTACTGCAAACTCAGTGATATACCCCACGACAATGTTGTCTAGCCAAAAATCTATTGTGCATGTGAATTTGTTATTTACAGTTTTCAACCGTGCGATATTATCTTCTGTCCACTCCACTGATCTAACTCTATTTGCTGGATGATTATATTTCAATTGGGTTATCCATTCCTATAATAGCGTGGGAAACTCACTAAATAAACTTTCGTGTATCTCGTTGAATACATATCTTTCCAAATAATGTCTTGGTTTAAACCTAGAGCTTCTATTATCTTTGTGGGAAAAATGTAGTTCCTGAATTGTCAACCATATTTAAATCTCTACTTTAGTGGGATTCCAACCTACAAACACCCCTTTTATCAAACCTTCACACTATAATACGTGATACCTCCCTCATGATCTAATCTTCTGAGTTCCAATCGACAATGGAACCATTGTTGGGTTACTTGGGCTGACCTAGGTTCTAACTATAGAATTAACAACAACCCCTTCTACCATTGGCCCTTATGGATACCAGAAGGAAACAAAACCCATAGAGTTCACTCTGCAGTCTCACCCGAGATGACTTATATGGGTGGTCGGAAGACTCAGATGTCTGCAACCCTGGGATGGGATGTGTATCTCTCAAAAGGCATCTAACCTACTTAGTATTAACCTTAAAGCATTCATTATATATTATTTCAAACTTCTGTCACAACTATCCTACTAGGACTTCATTAACCATTATAGCGAGATGTGTTCAATGAAAATCATTCATCTACTATAAAGCAAGATTTTGATCTATATACTAACTATACCATTCTTTTACTTAGTGTTGTTCTACATTTTATATTAGCTTATTCTTACTGCACAACGTTCATTCATTTATCATATAAAATATTCATCATAAAAAATTATCGAATTAAATCAAAACATAACACACTACATACAATCCCATAAAAAACAGATATATCATGGTTCACCCCCCCCTGGGGCTATGTTCACAAATATTTTTCGATGGGCTCTGTATTCATCTCCATGTAAAAATGTAGTGTTTCACACTATACAATCCTTCCTTCATTACACCTGATCTCCACAGATCACCATGGTCTCTTCACCAGACCTCTTACTCACAAGACTATTCACTACAATATCGATAATACCTACACACTCAAAAAATCCCGAGCTTCCAACCCTTTCATGGTCCTAATACATCCTACTTATACAAAACTAGGACAAATCCCTTACAAAAACCCTAAACCTAACAGAATTAGGTTTTTCCACTTTCTAGATGACTCGTTCATGGATGGTCCTCAACCTAACCATTTCTCCAAGTCGGCGCTTGTCCACTTTCCAACTGCTCTGCAATAGTTTGTCCACTTTCTAACTACTTTTCTTGGCATGGGTTTTTCCTTATTTTTTATGCTACTTTTCCTCCTTTTTCAGTGCGCTCCCCTATTTTCCAGTGTTGCTTTTAATTCCTTCAAAACTTCTTTGATTTTTCCCCAAATTGGCTTGCGCTAACAAAGGAAACGAGAAAGTGAAGTTGGAAAAACTTCAAGCTCATAGAATGCAATTTAAAAGACTAAGAATGAGTGAAGATGAAAATATTGCAAGTTTATTTCTCAGAGTAGATGAGACTGTAAACAATATGAAAGGGCTAGGTGAGAAGATTGAAGAATTTGTAGTGGTTCAAAAGGTACGATCTCTTCCCTCAATACTTTATGCAAAGGTTTCTTCTATAGAAGAAATTCATGAACTAGATAAAATGACTATGGATATGGTCCATGGAATTCTAACTTCTTATGAGATAGGACTAGGAAAGAACAATCAGATCTAAAGGATGCAATCTTCAAGGAATCAGTCAAATCATAATCGTCTCAAGATCATAATTCATCAGAATACTTCTCAGATGAAGAAGACTCTAACTTTGTAAGGAAACTAAAGAGGGGCTATGGAAATTATAAAGGTATGTTACCATTGGAATTATTTCATTGTGGTAAAGTTGGTCATTTTTCAGCTAAATGTCCCTTCAAAGAAAACAACACCTATGAAAAATATATAAAAGGCAAGGATAAACCTAGGGAGTTTAGAAAGAAATTTTCTTTTAAAAATAACAGTTTTTATTCAAAAGAGGATAGCAACAGCTCTTCAGACACTGAAGAATAAGAATATGATCCATATACGATTCAAGATGAAAAACTTCTCATGGATTTGGAGCAAGACAAATATGAAAAAAAAAAAAACATAGAAGAGTGTGAAGTTGTAGTACACATGGAAGGGGAACTCATTAGTGCTTTGGAGGAAATCTACTGACTCAAGAAAAATAACAGACTAAGAAAAGAACAATTACATATCTACAAAGAAAAATACAATGAGATTAGTGAAGAAATAATCATCTTAAAAATCTAGCTAGAAGAGGATAAGAGGAGGGAAGAAATACCAATGAATTAGATAAAAGAAAAATAGAACATCTATGACAAACTAGAAGAAGAAATAGTTTCTTTAAGAAAGGATCTAGAGAAATCCAAGACTCAAATGAAATTCATAAAATGATATGAAAATATAGATAATATTCTCAGCAATCAAAGATCATCAAATGACAATATAGGGTTAGGATATAAGGAAAGTATGAAAATTGTCAAAGGTGAATCAAGCACTAGCATGTCAACTAGTGAGAAGCCTACTAGTTATGCAAATGCTCTCAAGGAAAACAATAGTCATCCTAACAAATCAAAAGACTAAAAGAAGAAGCGGTCAAAATTGGATCAGCCCAACTATGCAAACAAATATGAAGGAAGGAAGAAACATGTGTCTGAATATTATCAAGTTGGCAGACAAAGACCAATTCCTACAAGTAAGTGTTTTCAAAGGCATCCAAATTGTTTCTATTATGGAAACTTTTGACATAAGGATGTGAGTTGTAGGACCTTTAGACATAACAAAAATATAGGAATTAGATTCAATAAACCTTGAATGAAAATATTTCAAAATTCATTCAATAATGCCTTCTCCCCTCTTCTAAATGATCTTGAATGCCACATATACAATAATTTTTAACACAAGGCAAGTGAATGCAGAAGCAAGATGTTTCATATTTATAAGAAATACATGCAATAACATCTTACCAAGGTTTGGAAGAAGAGAAATAAAAACAAAGAAAATTGTGGGCTGGCTCTATATGCCAAAAATAAAGAAAATCAACAGTATATTGACAGTGGTTTCTCCATGCACATGACAAGATGCAAGAGTAAGTTTGTATTCCTAACTAAAGAAAAAGGTGTTAATGTTACTTTTTGAAACAATGCTCCAACTAGAATTAGAGGAAAGAGAGTTGTTGTACTAGATGAAGATAAGAAGGGAAAGACCAAAGAACAAAATGTGTTGTATGTAGATGGTTTAAAACATAACTTGTTGAGTGTAAGTCAAATGTGTGACCAAGGACACAATGTTATCTTTCATTCAAAAGGATGTAAAGTATTGGATGTGAATATAGGGAAGACTGTTGTAAAGGCAGTCAAAACTTCAGGGAATATGTATGTTCTAGAAGAAGGAAAAATACGTTGCATTGGTAAAAACGATGAGAGATGGATTTTGCACAAAAGACTAGGTCATATTAATTTTAATAAACTTGTTAATATAGGAATAAAATATGGTGTGAGAGGTATGCCAAAAATTTCCAAACTTGAGAACATTGTCTGTAAGTCATGTCAGTTTGGAAAGCAGTCAAGGGTTCAATTCAAGGCAAGAGAACACTCCATCACTCCACCTCTTGAGATGAGTCATAAAGATCTTGGTGGCCCTACTAGTACACAATCAACTCGAGGTGAAATATATTTCATTTTTTTGATTGATGATTGTTGTGGTGGGAAATCCCCCTACGGACTAGCACTTAGGGTTATATTATGCATGCAGATAAGACCGAAAGAATCCTACTTTCTACTGTCGTCCCATACCTAATCCCCATTTCTTTTAAGCAAATACATGGTTAAACGGACGTACCTTGTTACGGATGTTCGATGTCAATCCTTCTTCATGCTTGATCGCTTTCTAGCAGCTATCCTCCCAAGACTGAACTACGTACAAAACAAGCAACAAACTCTACATGAATTTGTTCTACAGATTAATGGGTTAGAGATTCAAACATATATTCACTAAACTATGAAGAACTCATATAGTGGGACATGAAAAACATTTCTTTATTATTAACTTTAATGAATCAACTTACAATGTCGAGACCGACCATTGCTCCACGAACTTGATCCTGGGCTCCTCTTCAAATGTCATCCAACTTCTTTGCTTTGTATCTCTCTTTGCACAAGGATGGCTAAAGGGTTGGGACAATGGGAATGTGCAATTGGGTAGAGTTTCTTTACTCTAATTCTCCTCCTCCAAATAGGACCCCTAACCCTTCTTTTATAGGCTAGAAGAAGCTATGTATTTGGACGAACCCTCGGCCATGCATGGCTGGAAGATTCAGTTAACTCACCCAAAGCTGTGTGTTCCATCGACAACTATCCTTTTTTCGTGCTTTTGTAGGTACACGCGGGTTGTTTTAGGTCAGCTAGCGTGTACACACGTGCAGTAATGGAGTTGGGCACGTGGGCCCTTATAAAATAGGTTTTTTAAAGAGTTGTTCAACAGTTCTTTGGCAAAGAAGGGATCTGAGATGGCCTGATGCCAGGTAAGAATGTATGGTGCAAATTAGGGTTATAACAGATGCCCCCTAATGTGTGAGGTCAGAAGAGCATCTCATGGACGAAATACATTACCAATCTTTACTAATGTGCCGAACAAGTGAGCCCAGGGACCAGGAACCGAGAGGCGCCATCTGCAAAATAACAAATGTCTCACCGAGGTGGGCATACCCATGCTCGTGATGAAACAGAATCATGGCTACCAATCAAATACACTGTATATCCATGTCAAATCAGTGTAGCCACGAACAGTACATAGCAGAGCTACATCTCAAAATAAAAAAAATATACATATAGAGTATCCATCTTCTAGAAGTTGATACAGCCTGATGGCTGGATATGAGGTCTTTAAATCTCGAGCAACAACTTCAAAATATTCAAAACTCAAGGTAGGAGTGTAATATGAGTGTACGAATTCACTACCCAGAGGTCTTCGATGGTTCATCAGTCATGGACTATAGAATCTTGATGATCAGACTGAAGGCTTCATTGATTTCGGACAAAGACTTGATTGGATGTTCGGGATGGCCGGGTATGAGGGGAAGAGACAAATTGTAGAGGGGTTGACTCAGGCTTGATAGACACTTCCCTTGGAAAAAAACATGACAAATGATGAGACTTAGATAACATGGCATTAATCATAAGTTTACGAAGCAGGAGGCAACACAAACTCTCCATATGTTTGGAAGAATAACCAAATGGAGGAGGACACAACTCTATGTAGCGAGAACAACTTCCTAAGGTCATATTACATCCCATAGTTTAACGAACAAACAAATAGGTGTGATTTATCCAAGGGCAACTCATTATGCTACCAATAAAGAAAATACTTTTCCCTTCATCTTTTTGGGGTATATTTGATTTTTTTGTCTTTTTCAATAATTTTGGAAAAAAAGAATAAAGTAATTTTGTTGATACCGAGAGGGGGGTGAATCAGTATCTAGTACAATTTAAAACCTTTTTCAACTTATACTTAAACCATTCAATTATATCCAATGAACAATGAACAATAGTATAAGAGTTACACCAATACACCACAATACACCATGCACAATATATGAGAAATAATCAATAGTTTTTGTTCAAGGGAAGTAATGACTTCCAAAGGTAGCTATAGCCTCCAAATGTAAAGGGAGGGATAAAACTCCAAGAGGAAGATACAATCCTCCAATATAAAGAGAGATTCGAACTCTTGCCCCTTCCTTCCACCCAAGAATATATGAGAGATAATAAAACTTTATTCAATTCTGGTCTGTTCAGAAGACCCAATTTGTACAACATGCCCCGCACTCAATATTTAACATCTAATTTTGAAACTCGTACACACGAAACTAAAGTCTGTAATATTTCCAATGGAAGTGGTCCCACTACATTTGGAGTCTGTATGAAAAAGTTATGACTGTTTTACCTAGAACACCTGTGTTTTGACTAGTTTCAGGACTGGTCACAAACCCTATATTCCACAGAGTGTATCTCCATAATTATAGTGCATCAAGAGCTGAAATTTTTACCAGAGGTACCTTGATATGTCTTCTCAATACCATAGATATTTCACCATCTGAATCGTTCTAGAAAAAAATTTATAGAAAAAAATGGTAAGATGACCTGAAAATAACATACCTTAGAACACATCACCAAAAGACTTCATCCTCCCTTGAAATCCGGCCTTCTTTTTCTTCTTCTTCCCTCTTAACATTAGGGCTGACCTGACACTTTCTTATTTTGTAATTCTTTTCTTTAATTATCTTCAGGGCCTACATGTACAATTCACTTTGTCATATTCAAAAATTCATTTCTCCTCAACCATGAGGATCCACGTGACGTGCCACATA
>ML779370.1:28794-50767 GCA_009831015.1 Picea engelmannii
AACAGCATGATGTATACTATCCATCCATGGGTGTTGTATCTGCATGTGCATTTTCCTTCATGTCCAAATAACTTCATCAATCTTGTGGTCCAAAACCCATGACTAGGGTTGACATCAATGACAACAACCAATCTTCCAACAAATTTTACGTTACAATGGAGGAACGGGTGTTACAAACATACAAGTTCAAGGCACAAGGACAAGACTGATGTTCAGAATAATGATACTTGGGAAAAATCCTTCGGGGGCCAAGGGTGTTAAGATGCAGAAGCAAAGTGCTACAAGGCTGTCATATAAGGTATGCAAACATGATTAACAAAACCCACAATGGTAACGTCCTTCGATGTAAGTTTAATGAGCCCAAAGAAGGTAAGCTCGATGGTTTTTCATATTTAGAGAGTCTGAAAAAACATAAAAGGAGACTCCATTGGGGTACCTTTTTCGAATATAGTCTAGTCGATTCGAAAAAGTGGTAAACTAGCACCGAAAAGACATCTATTCAAAACCATTTTAATGAGTGTGAGAAAGACAAGATCACTTGGCCATTTTTTCATTTTTAAGGAGTCTGAAAAAAGCTTAACTATGGACTCCATCAGGAATGTTCTTCTGGACCAGTTTAACGAGTGTGAAAGAATAAGGTCACTCGATGATCTTTTCAATTTTAGGTTGTCTGAAAAGAGCTTAACTATGAACTTCGTGGGGGTTCCTTTTTCGTGAATTTAGTCTCTTAGGCCCAAAAAAGGGGTAAAATGATACTTGAGAGTACTCTTCTAAAGAACTAAAGTTCCATAGAGTATACCTTTGTTCGTATAGTTGTCTGTCTGGACCGAAAAAGGGGTAAACTACCGCCGGATAGACGTGACTTCAAATTTCAGTTTAACGAGCATGAAAGGCCACAAGATTGCTTGACAATATTTTCATGTTTAGAGGGTTTGAAAAGGGATTAAAAGAAGACTTGTTATATTTTTTGGGAGTCCTGAGGGTGAGGTCAAGAGTGAAAAGGAATCATGCAAATGAGGCTCAAACTCATAATCAGGAAAAACTACAAGGACTCTTGAGCCTACAGTGATTAGAGACAACATGGATACCATAATGCAACCAGGATCTACCTAGGGCATACATATTCCAGTAAGCTCTACCACCAAGTCGTGACACTTCTGAAGCAGCTATGATGGTTCTGTGTTGTAACCTGATGGGATCGATCCTATGGCAAAGGAAAAAGACAACAAGATACAAAAGTCAGGGTAGAAACCTAACCTACATGCTCAAGTTGATCCTCGGAAAAACAATTTCACGGACCGTCGAAAATGACCCAAAACTCCAAAAAACTGTCCCGATACCCGATCATATCCCTCCCATGCAACTCCTAAATCACTCTAAATGGTTTTTGGTTTAAATAAAATGATAAGGGAGGCCAAAAAAGTGACAAAAAGAGGCCAAAAAGTCTATAAATAGAAGTTGGCAGCTCATTATCACCATTGTTGATTTGGAAATTGACTTTGGAGCCAAAAAAAACCCTTTGTCAAAAGCAATGATTCCGAGAGCTATAGTGGATGAAACGAACTTCTGTCTGGACCAAGTAAGTACAAACTCTCTTATCTTGCATTTTAAGTCTTTATTTTTGCATTGGGTTTCATTTTTTAGGGGGGCGTTGACCTTGAAAGGGTCGGCCCTAGGTCCACGTGGGTTGTCTTAGGACAGGTCGCATGAACATTCGGGCAGGGTAAACTCTGCACGTGTGTACATGTGACTGTCACTATTACAGCCCACGTGGACCCCCTTATTGAATGAAAAAGGCTTAAAAATCAAGGGTTAACTCTCCTGAACCTTGGTGTTTTGCAGGATGTATGTCCATTGGAGAGAAAGAGAGCATGAAGAGGTTAGTGAGTTGGTCAGGGAAGACCCCAATGCTCTGGTTGCGTTGATGCAATGTGGGTTACTCAAGTTTTTCCTATGTCCTTTTATGAGAGCGCAACCTAGGCTACTGAATGCCTTGGTTGACTACTAGCATCCAGATGCAGAGGCATTCATGTTAGAGGGGCAGTCACTGGTACCCACAACCAAGGACATTTAATTTTTGACTGGCCTCTCCAGGAGAGGGGAACCAGTCAACTTCCAGACTTTTCCTTCGGGGCCGCATAATATAGCAGAATTGATAGGTATTTACCGTGCAGATGATACAGATCACTCAAGATCACATGTGTCTATAAGAAATATTATTGACTTATTGCTATAGGTGATAGTGTTGCTTATTGGGTGAATTAATGGTTCTGTGGCTCTACATCAGGCATCCTGTGCATAGATGAACTGTGCATTCTAGTGCTTAAATGCACAAATTTTTGATTTGAGTACCACATTGCTTGAGTGTATGAAGAGGCAGTTGACAGATTGTCGTTTGCGGACACAGAGGAACTTTGGGTTCGAGACCATTATGTGCTCATTCTTTTTTGAGAGAGTTCCGAGTTTTTGTCCTTGAGTAGTGGTACGAGAACATCAGGCCTCTCTTCCTGCTATGTGTAGATGGGCAGTATTATTGCTGCGACAGGGTGGCAGAAGGACCAATGAGTCCTTCGACGATGACTTCTTCGTGTGGTTGTCACGATAGATCCTGGTTATAGAGGATTACCCCTATGCCGGGATTGATTTCTCGAGAGACCCTGAGATACTAGTACCTCCTGGTGAGGAGCGAGGGGAGATGGGTAAGTCTCCACCTTTGTAGTTTTTTTGTTAAACATATGTAATTTTTATGTTGTTTTTGTTATATATATCATTTTTTTTGTTATACCAGAGTATTTGACGGATATGTGCTCGTTGTGTGCAGATCTGGGACCAGTGCGACCGACTGACTATGCAAGGAACATGCGTTTTCCTCGGCTAGGGGCCGCACCTGCCGCCGCAGGGGGACCAGCAGTAGCAGGATATATTCCAACCGGGGAGGCTGAGAGGGTATTGAGACGAGTCGAGCGGAACTTTACTGCACTCACTCGCACGGTCCCTATGGCAGAGATTGAGGACCTGCCACCATCTATGCAGTCTCATGTAGTGGGGGCACCACAGATGTGGGTCCGACTATTTCGGCGTTTAGCCAATGCTGTGGATCAATATAACAGGTGTAACATCCCTCTCTGGTGAACTGAGCAAACTTATTCTTTGAGGACACTTGCTCGCAAGTGATCCGGATTTTTATGCTATTAAAACTTTTGATTCTGATTATGAGGCATTATGGGTTGATGACATGTTGTTTTATTACATTGAAATAGACAGGTGCTATTGACTCGGTTTTACTGAGTGTGCAAAGTTTTGGACCTTGAGGATGCAGGGGCATCGATGGAACCCCTTGGACTTTGTATCGAGTCAGGGAGTGTAACATTGGGGTTTGATTTTTTCTACTATGATATTAGTGCATATGATTAGATGATATGATAGATATGTATTCTGACATGATTTGTTGATGATGCAGGCTAACGATAGCTTGCCAACCAAAATCACATATGGAGTAAAGTGGTTACACACGACTACCAGAGATGTTGAGGGAGAGGTGTGGACAACAACCCTACCACAGCCTACTAGCACTCCCACCATGGCTGGAACTCTAGGTTAATGATTACCTAGTTCGAGAGGACCCACGATGTCGTGAGGGCAGACTACGACAGTCGCTCACGATGATTCTAAGGGGCACGCAATAAGGCGGGGGCCTTATTCCTTAGAAGCCCTTAGTCTCCCACAAGTTCACCTGGCGGAGTGTTGACTCCAGGGGTTATTGATGTCTACCAAGTCAGTCAAGAGGCGAGTGGCACCCTTGGAGCACGTAGTGTGTCCTGACGGGCACATCGCGCAAGGGAATAGATGAGGCGAGAGGAACCCTTGGAGCACCTAGTGCATCCTGAAGGGCACATCGTGTTGTTAATGATAGAGGAATGAACCTAGATAGCCTTAGGATGAATAACATGTTAAGAAATTTTAAAACAATTTCCCTAATTAATTGTCGCCCAGTACGAAAATTTAAGGGTTAAGTCTAAACTATGCTAGAGGTAGAATTTTATCTCTCGATATATATATATAACAATGATAATAATAAAATAAAAACCACATAAATAATAATTATGACCTTAGTTAAAATCTTGTAACACAAAAGGGAATAAGAAATTTAATTTATTCACAAAAATAAATAAATATATAAATCTGTTGGAATAAAATTTAAAAGAAAAAAGGAAATTAATGGTTTTATTATTTGGATAATTTTAAAATATTAATTAATTGAGAAAAGGGAAAAAGGGTTAATTTTCACACCTGCCTTTTTGAGTTCTAAGTAAAAAAGGGGAAAGAGGGAAAATAAAAAATTAGGAAACTAGGGAAAATAGGTGACATAAAAGGGAAAAAGGGGAAACTTAAGGGAAAAAGAGGGAAGCCAACTTAGTAAGAGTCTACCATTTAAGAGCTTTCTAATTTTAAATTGAATTAGCAATTTCATAATAGGGAAAGCCTTTAAAACCTATAAGGGAATTAGGGGACACATAGGAGTGATTCTAGGAGTAACTCTAGGTGTGTGAGGGAAATAAAGATAATTACTTAATTAAATAAATTAATTTTTGGAGGAATGTAGGGGATGGGGGACAGTTGTACAGAGAGGAATTTTTAGTAATTTATTTTTAAAACTTTAATTAAATGAGATTTTAGGAAAGAAAGGAAGTTCGAAACTCTGTAAAATGAAGGAAGGAGAAGGATGAAGGACCATCTTCTATTTGCGTAACGTTATGCTGCAGAAATATCTACTTGACTGATTTACTTGTGGGAGTTGGGATACCCAGCTCGGAGTGGAGTTGTAGCTCGGCCTTGTGAAGTGAGTTGGGAGCTAGACGAAACCTCTGGATAGTGTGTGTGGCCCCTTTGCGGCTTGGGGGGCTAAGGGGGAAGAAGAGTACCCCTAGCGTTGGATGGGAGGTACCGGTGAAGTCTCGACGATCGACGAGCGGGAGTTGCACGGAGCGCGCAGATGACACTCGGAGAGGGAGAACAGGTAATGGTACGCTTTCTTCATTTGATTGGTAGATTGTTGTAGGATTTATGATTTGGATCTGCATGTTCACAGGGTAGGTAAACTGGTTGTCTAGTTTCTTGACTGAAATTTTTATAGTCTAGCTAATTGATTGGTTGATTGATTTCCCATGACCTTTGTTTTCCCTCATGTCGTGACCGCCTTGCTATGTTGTTTGTGACCTTCATGGTGGTTTAGCCTTCGTCCCTAGCTCACCAGTCCTCACTTGAGCAGTCGGCCAGGAGCCTGATCTACAGTCGTCACCTTAGTGTTAAAAGATCTATGGATTTCAAATCCCTACTTTTCTGTGCGAGGATGATGAGCGAAGGACGATCTCGTAAAATGTCTACCTCTGCTATTGTCCTTGGTCGATTATTGTTGCGCCTTCTAGAAAAAAGTGTCTCTGTGTATGAAATTCTTGCGTAGTGTTGATTATCCCTGCAACCATTGCATTCCCTTTTACTTGGGGTCCTTGTGCTCTCATTGTTGTCTGCGTTGGATGGGTATTCTGGCTGGAAAACAAATTAATCTCGTGTCTGCATTTTTCCATTTGGTATTCTGGCATTGGATAGACTTATTGAAGTTCTGTCTGAAATTTTATATTGAAATTGTTTTATTACTGGAGGTTTGTGTGCAATTTTATAATGAAAACGTATTATTACAGGAAGTTGATGTCTGCGATTTTAATGAAAACATTTTATTACTGGAAGTTATGTCTGGGAATTTCTTTTGACTATTCTAGGAAAATTTTTGGGGTGATTTTATACCTGTGTTAAGTCTTGGGGCGAATTTACCCCTGGGAAAATTCTTATTGAGTGTTTTCTTTTTACCTTTCATCTTCATCACTTATCTGGCGAAATTTAACTATGTAATTATTATTTACTGGTTAATTTGTTTATGTCTGCTCATCAATGGATAATGGCCAATCTAGCCTTGCGTCTTCATCACTTAACTGGAAAATTTAATTGTGTAAATATTATGTAACGGTTGTAGAGTCATTCCCTCTGCAAAATCGCGTCTCTATATTGGTTGTGTTAACCTTGCCTCTGCGAATTGTTTTTATGTATGGCTGTATAGCCATTTCCTCTGCTAAAATCATATCTATGTATTTGTTGGTTTACACCTTCACCTCTACGAACTGTAAAAATTTGTTGTCTCTACCTTTTTCTCTACAAAACCATGTTTCGGTAACAACTGTATGGTCATTCCTCTGCAGAATTGCGTCTATGTATGGGCGACATTAATTTTACCTCGGCGAGTTGTTTCATGCTTTGGTTGATTGGTTGCATTTTTTTTTTTTCTTCTTCTTTATTTTTATAGAGTTATTGGCTGCGTTTTGTTTTCCTTATTTTAATGGCAGTTGGACGCTTAGTGCACATCTTTTCTCTCCCCCCCCTGTGGACCTTCTCCTTGGCACCTAGTGCTGAGCCCTCGTGTAGTCGCATGAACTATCCTCAGGCTTGGTGCACCTAATTCTTCCTGACCTACTACCTTTCGCAAATGTCATCGCTGTTTTTGGGCTACAGAAAATTTGGTTGCAGGCATTTAATAAGACATGGAAGAAGGATGATGTAACAACAGTCCTTGCACCCGTCCCATCCCTTGATTGTCTTAACAGATCAAATGTATACAACGGTTTTGCAGTCATTCAGTCTTTTGTTATTGAGGTTTATGAGCACTGTTTATGAGGATTAAGATCTTCTGGCATGCACTAATAGTTGCCCAATTGTCATGAAGCACAAAAAAAAAAAAAAAAAAAAACACGATTCAGGTTTTAGTTAATTGTTCAATCAAGATTTACGACTTAGCCTTTAGTTTTCTTGTTGTTGATTTAGATGCTATTACATGGAATAATGGTTGGCTACTAACAATAATCCTGCACCAATAAGTTATGGAGTTGAAATTGTCAATTGTGAAAAATGGTGGTTTTATAATTCTTGTTATGAATATATTGGTTCAAACAACATTTGCCTTTATCTTTTAATAATATAAATTCCATAGCTCAATTAATATAGGTTGATGTAAATAAAAATTGTTTTTATTGGATAATATATAAAATGTAATATATTTTAAGCTAAGTACAGTAAGATAATACGATGTTAGTAATTGGGATTTTGCTATTATTTAAATTTACTTTATTTTTAAAGTCCGACTGGTAACTTGTTGTCTAATGGAATTCAGATTGGTTATCGATCAGTAATTAATGCAAATTTAAGTCATAGATAATGCCCTTTTAAGCCTGGATTAATGATTGGGTTTTAAGGCTAAAATATATTGTACGTTAATGTCTTATTGCTTTTTAGACATGCTAAGTGGGCTCGTGATAGATGATTAAAATAGACTGCATTTATTGACTAGCTTGACTCGTTGATTAATTGGGATAACGCGAAGTCGTTTTTAGCTTGCGCTTCCTGTTAAGGGTGTGGTTATTCATTTTAATTAATGTTGTAATGGGTTGTAAACATTTAATGTGCTGGGTCTGCTTGTATCGGGTGGGATGTAGACACCTCCTTGTTCCTCAGAATAGTCGCCAGCCCTGAGACCTTAAATGGTCAAAATCGATGGGAACCTAGGCTTGAGAATTGGTTATGTGTCTTGGAGGTCCTAACCATTGCAGGGTAGGATGGATGGGTAGTCATTTTTATTCTTGTCGGTTGAATGTCGTACATTTCTTCTAGGTGATTGATGTGCTTCTATGTTTTGTCATCATGTTGTTGTTGCGTGAGTTTCTAGCGCATTGTTTGTCGTCATGTTGGTTGTCGAGTATAATGACATCATTACCTTCACACACACACACAAAAAAAGAAGTTTTCGCACTAGTTATGTGAGGCTTGTTGTCGTGAAGAAACGTGAGGTTCGTTACATGTGGTATCAGAGTGAGGTTCAAACCGCGACTTGGGATCGCTACGGCTTTTGTTGATATGATTGATTATACTGTTTCTAATCAAGTTGACTTGTGTGCATGTAGGTAATCATGGTTAGAGGATGTCGTGGAGGCAGATGATGAGGTGTTAGGGGAGGAGGCGAGACGCCTCTAGTAGCATTCATGCCTGAGGGGTCTAACCCCCAGGGAGATGAGCAAGTTCTTGGACAAGAGAAGATAGCAGTTGGTGATGTAGTCAGAATGATAAGATCCTTTTAGCACATGTATGAGGCAATGATCAGCTGTTTGGACAGAGATGAGGCCAGGGCACCGACACTCGTTGATGTTCCACCGTGCACTTCGGTCGGTACAGGTAGCATTCACCGTGAACTCGAGAAGGTCAAATTTCCTGAGTTCTTTGGTGCCCCGGACGGTGTAGCCGCTGAGGCATGGTTCGAGAACATGGCGATGTGCTTCACACCTCGCAATTATACCTCCAACATGAAGGTCTGCATGGCTATCTTTCAACTAAAGGGGAGCACTCTTCTATGGTGGAAGATGCTCCTACCGCAGCTGAACATGGTTGTCGAAGATGTGTCATGGGAACTGTTCGAGGAACGGTTCCGAGAGAGGTATCTTTCAGAGGAATTCATTGAGAATTAGCTCAATGAGTTCAATGCCTTACGACGGGGAGGTCGTACGGTGATTGAGTATGAGGCCCATTTTATGGAGCTGCTCTGGTATGCTCCGCACCTTAACACTGAGAAACTTAAGTTCAACTGGTTCATGTTCAGCCTTAACGACAACCTGTGTGCAAAGGTTAGAATTTTGATGCCTCAAACCTTGCATGATGTCATCCATAAGGCCCTCATAGAAGAGGAGGATCTTATCAGTGGGGGTCAAACCAGGACTCCAGCGAGACCAGCAAGGCAGGTTTCATCTAGAGCACAACAACATTAGACACCAGCCAGACATACACTGGGATATCGTGGCTTCCAGAGGGGATCCACTTTCACTACACCTCGATGACCGGCGCCTCATCAGTGGAGACCTTATCAGGGACCACAGCATCAGCAACAACGTTGCTCGCAACAACAATAGTTTAGGCCTGTTCAGCAAAATAGACCAGGATTCCAGGCCGATGGGCCGTCATCTTCTACTTCATGTACCAGGACTACTAGGCCAAAGAAGGGGTGTTGGACATGTGGGGAACCACACTACCAGCGTGACTGCCTGGTAGAGAGGACTAGAGTATCCAGATCAGCCAAACCCACTACCGTGGGAGATATGGGCAAGGCCCATTGGATTCATGCAGTAGTGAATAACCGCCAGGCAGAGCACCAGTCGTCTGTGCTCGAGATGACAGGTACTGTCACTGACCAGACCCTTAGTATTTTGATAGATCTCGGTGCTACTAAGAGTTTCATTTCTGGTGCAACGCTAAAAAGGAATAAGGTAAAGGTAGTCGAACAGGATGAGTTTAGCTTCGTAGAGATGGCTTCGGGAAACAAACAGAAGGTTGGAGGAAAGGTTATGGGAACCAAACAGAAGGTTGGAAGAAAGGTTACGGGATGTATCCTTAACCTGGGAGAGTTTTTCACAAGGGCTAACTTGTACGTCACGATCTTAGGATCTTATGATGTCATGATTGGTATGGATTGGTTGGAGTCACATGAGGCAATACTCAACTGTAAGATGAAATGGTTGAGCTTGGTCGATGAAGAGGGACAAAGACATGTGATTGTAGGCCAGAACCAGGGAATTTCCCTAAGGTTCATCTCTTCCTTGCAACTTTGGAAGAGCATGTGCAAGGGGTGCAAGCTTTATGCAATCCTTGCATTAAACGAGAAGGGAGTAGCGGAAGGTCTAGAACACCTTCTAGTGGTGAGAGAATTTGCAGACATGTTTCCAAAGGAGTTACCTGGGATGCTGCCAGAGAGGGAATTGGAGTTCACCATAGACCTAAAACTGGGGACTGAACCGATAGAAAGAATGCTTTATCAGATGTTGACGCCAGAGTTACAAGAATTGAAAATGCAATTGAAGGAGTTGCTGGACCTGGGACTGATACGTCCTAGTGTGTCACCGTGGGGTGCACCTATTATTTTCATATGAAAGAAGGATGGGTCGTGGAGGCTCTGCATTAACTACCATCAATTGAACAAAGCCATGATCAAGAATCAATATCCGTTGCCGAGAATTGATGATCTGTTCGATCAAATGAAGGGCGCGACAGTATTCTCCAACATTGACTTGCGATCAGGATACCACCAGTTATGGTTTAAGGAGGATGACGTCCCTAAGACCGCCTTTAAGATGAGGTTTGGACATTACGAATTTACTGTTTTACCGTTTGGACTGACAAACGCCCCAGGGGTATTTATGATTTTGATGAATGGGGTGTTCCATGAGTACTTGGACAAGTTCATCCAAGTATTCATTGATGATATTTTGATCTACTCTCGGATGATGGAGGAGCATGACGAACACTTGGGCTTGGTGCTACAGTGTCTGTGAGATCACAAATTGTATGGGAAGTTGTCCAAATGCTCTTTTTACCAATCGAAGATTCACTACTTAGGGCATGTCATCTCCGGTGAAGGAATCGTTGTGGATCCAACAAAGGTCGAGTCCATTATGGAATGGCCTACGACGACTAATGTCCCAAAAGTGCATAGCTTCATGGGTTTAGCAGGATACTATCGTTGGTTCATCGATGGATTTTCGAAGATAGAAAATCTGATCACAGAGTTGCAGAAGAAGAACAAGAAGGGACCGAGAAATGTGCGAAATCATTTCGGAGGCTCAAGGAATTGTTGACAATAGCACCGATACTAAAGGTCCCTGACATGGACGTAGACTTCTTGGTATGCACTGATGCATCCAAGAAAGGCCTAGGCGGAGTCTTGATGCAAGACCGACGAGTGATCGCTTACATTTCCAGGAAACTGAGAAGGCATGAGGAGAACTACGAGTCGCATGATTTGGAGTTGTTAGCCATTGTATATGCCCTAAAGCTTTGGAGACACTACCTTGTTGGATGAAAATTTGAACTAAAAACTGACCATTGTGGACTACAACACATCTTTACGCAAAGCGACCTGAATGCGTGACAACGACATTGGTCAGAATTGCTTAGTGAGTATGACTTTGAGATTACCTACATAAAAGGAACCATGAACCGAGTGGCAGATGCATTGAGTCGAAGACCATGCATATTTTCAGTGCTGCCTCTTCAGATGAATCTACGTGAAAAGATTCTAACTTTACAATGTGATGATGACTGGTACAAAGAGGTCGAGGGTTGTATTGGACAAAACACAATGATGGTACCATGATTTAAGGGATTTTCATTTGCTAGCGATGGTTTATTGAGGTTTAAAAGTTGGATCTATGTACCACCAAATGACGAGTTGAGGATGTTGATCCTGAGCGAGGCACATAGAGCAGTTTACATGGCTCACCCGGGAGTCACGAAGATGAGGGCAGACCTTAAACCCTTATTCTTCTGGAAGGGAATGAAGGTAGAAATAGTCAACTATGTGGCCAGATGTCTATAATGTCATCAGGTAAAGGCTGAACATAGAAACCCAACAGGATTACTACAACCACATGCTATTCCAGAATTGAAATGGGAGGTTATTTCGATGGATTTTATTGTTGGATTTCCACTAACGACAAGGAGACATGACTCGATTTTCATAGTAGTAGACACTCTGACGAAGAGTGCTCAATTTATTCCTGTGCGTATGACGTATTAGGCACCTAACATAGCTAGAGTTTTCATCAGTGAGATTGTGAGGCTACATGGCGTGCCTAAGAGGATTATATCCGATCGAGGATCGTTGTTTACTAGACAATTTTGGATGAGTTTCCAAGAGGCCTTGGGAACCCAACTTAACTTTAGTACTGCGTATCACCCAGAGACTGATGGGAAGACTGAACAAACGAACCAGACCTTGGAGGACATGTTGCGCATGTATGTGATGGACCAACAAAAGCCTTGGGAAGAATTCTTGCCACTAGTGGTGTTCTCTTACAACAACAGTTACCAGAGCATCATTAAGATGGCACCTTTCGAGTTTCTTTACGGACAACCATGTTGGACGCCTTTGAGTTGGGATCGGCTTGAGGATAGGGTCCTGGTGGGACTAGAAGCTATCCAAGAAATGGAAGAGCAAATGCAAACCATAAGACAAAGGATAAAATAAGCGTAGGATCGACAGAAGAGTTATGCCGATGCACATCGTGTCGACCGTAGTTACGAGGTCAGTGATCGAGTCTTCTTGCAGGTTATACCGCACAAGAGTTCGATCAAGTTTGGGAAGGGATCTAAACTCTCTCCTAGGTTCATGGGACCTTTCGAGATTGTGGAGAGAAAGGGACCCGTGGCCTATCGACTAGTCTTGCCTGATTCTTTGAGGCATATGCAGGATGTTTTTCATGTATTTGTTTTGAGACATTATATTAGTGATCCTACACATGTTATTGACATGAGTTCCTTGTAGGTATTGGACGAGGGAGCGCTCATAGCTGAGCCGGTCCACATCTTGGATCATTACATTCGACAACTACGACGTCAAATGGTAGATTAGGTCAAGGTCCAGTGGGACAATTATAGTCCGCACTCGGCGACCTGGGAGGACGCATATGATATGTGCCAGCAGTTTCCATTTTTGTTTGTAGATAGACATATGATATTGTGATACACTTTATTCGACATTTATACTATGAAACTTCAGGATGAATTTTAAACCAAGAGGGGGTGTATGTAACATCCCGCTCTAGCGCACTGAGAAAACTTATTCTTTGAGGACACTTGCTCACAAGTGATTTGGATTTTTATGCTATTAAAACTTTTGATTTTGATTATGAGGCGTTATGGGTTGATGACATATTGTTTTACTACATTGACATAGATAGGTGTTATTGACTTGGTTTTACTGAGTGTGCAGGGTTTTGGACCTTGAGGATGCAGAGGCATCGATGGAACCCCTTGGAATCTGGATCGAGTCAGGGAGTGTAACATTGGGGTTTGATTGTTTCTACTATGATATTAGTGCATATGATTAGATGATATGATATGGATGTATTCTGACATGATTTGTTGATGATGTAGGCTGACGATAGCTTGCCGACTAGACTCACATATGGAGTAAAGGGGTCACGCACGACTACCAGAGATGTTGAGGGAGAGGTGTGGATAGCAGCCCTGCCACAGCCTACTAGCACTCTTGTCGTAGCTGAAACTGTAGGTTAATGATTACCTAGTTCGAGAGGACCCACGATGCCATGAGGGCAGACTGTGACAATCGTTCACGATGATTCTAAGGGGCGCGCAATAAGGCGGGGGCCTTATTCTTTAGAATCTCTCAGTCTCCCACAAGTTCACCTAGTGGAGTGTTGACTCCAGGGGTTATTGATGTCTACCAAGTCAGTCAAGAGGCGAGTGGCACCCTTGGAGCACGTAGTGCGTCCTGAAGGGCACATCGCGCAAGGGAACAGATGAGGCGAGTGGCACCCTTGGAGCACCTAGTGCATCCTGAAGGGCGTGTCGTGTTGTTAATGATAGCGGAATGAACCTAGATAGTCTTAGGATGAATAACGTGTTAAGAAATTTTAAAACAATTTCCCTAATTAATTGTCGCCCTGTACGAAAATTTAAGGGTTAAGTCTAAACTATACTAGTGGTATAATTTTATCTCTCTCAATATATATATATATATATATATATATATATAACAATGATAATAATAAAATAAAAACCACATAAATAATAATTATGACCTTAGTTAAAATCTTGTAACACAAAAGGGAATAAGAAATTTAATTTATTCACAAAAATAAATATATATATAAATCTGTTGGAATAAAATTTAAAAGAAAAAGGGGAATTAATGTTTTTATTATTTGGATAATTTTAAAATATTAATTAATGGAGAAAATGGAAAAAGCGTTAATTTTCACACCTACCTTTTTGAGTTCTAAGCAAAAAAGGGGAAAGAGGGAAAATAAAAAATTAGGAAACTAGGGAAGAGGTAACATAAAAGGGAAAAAGGGGAAACTTAAGGGAAAAAGCGGGAAGCCAACTTAGTAAGAGTCTACCATTTAAGAGCTTTCTAATTTTAAATTGAATTAGCAATTTCATAATAGGGAAAGCCTGTAAAACCTATAAGGGAATTTGGGGACACATAGGAGTGATTCTAGGAGTAACTCTAGGTGTGTGAGGGAAATAAAGATAATTACTTAATTAAAGAAATTAGTTTTTGGAGGAATGTAGGGGATGGGGGACACTTGTACGGAGAGGAATTTTTAGGAATTTATTTTTAAAACTTTAATTCAATGAGATTTTAGGAAAGAAAGGAAGTTTGAAACTCTATAAAATGAAGGGAGGAGAAAGATGAAGGACCATATTCTGTTTGTGTAACGTTACGCTGCAGAAATATCTACTTGACTTATTTACTTGTGGGAGTTGGGATACCTAGCTCGGAGAGGAGTGGTATCTCGGCCTTGTGAGGCGAGATGGGAGGTAGACAAAACCTCTAGATAGTGTGTGTGGCCCCTTTGCGGCTCGGGAGGCTAAGGGGGAAGAACAATACCGCTAGCATTGGCTGGGAGGTGCCGATGAAGTCTTGACGGTCGACAAGCAGGAGTTGCATGGAGCGTGTGGACGACACTCGGAGCGGGAGAACAGGCAACGGTATGATTTCTTTATTTGATTGGTAGATCTTTGTAGGATTTATGATTTGTATCTACATGTTCATAGGGTAGGTAAACTAGTTTTCTAATTTCTTGACTGAAATTGTTATAGCCTAGATGATTGATTGGTTGATTGATTTCCCATGACCTTCGTTTTCCTGCATGTCGTGACCACCTTGCTGTGTTGTTTGTGACCTTCATGGTGGTTTATCCTTCGTCCCTAGCTCACTAGTCCTCGCCTGAGCAGTCATCCATGAGCCTAATCTATGGTCATCACCTTAGTGTTAAAAGACCTATGGATCTCAAAGCCCGGATTTTCTATGTGAGGATGATGAGTGAAGGACGATCTCGTCAGCCGTCTACCTCTGTTATTGTCCTTGGTCGATTGTTGTTGTGCCTTCTAGAAAAAAGTGTCTCTGTGTATGGAATTCTTGCGTAGTGTTAGTTATCCCTGCAACCATTCCATGCCCTTTTACTTGGGGTCCTTGCACTCTCACTGTTGTCTACGTTGGATGGGTCTTCTGGATGGAAAATGATTTAATCTCGTGTCTGCATTTTTCCATTTGGTATTCTGGCATTGGACAGACTTATTGAAGTTCTGTCTACAATTTAATATTGAAATTGTTTTATTACTGGAAGTTTGTGTGCGATTTTATAATGAAAATGTATTATTACTGGAAGTTGATGTCTACGATTTTTAATGAAAACATTTTATTACTGGACGTTATGTCTATGAATTTATTTTGACTTTTCAGGAGAAATTTTGGGGCGATTTTATACCTGTGTTAAGTCTTGGGGCGAATTTACCCCTGGGCGAATTCTTATTGAGCGTTTTCTTTTTACCTTTTGTCTTCATCACTTATTTGGCGAAATTTAACTGTGTATCTATTATTTACTGGCGAATTTGTTTGTGTTTGTTCATCAATGGATAATGGCCAATCTAGCCTTGCGTCTTCATCATTTAACTGGCAAATTTAACTGTGTAAATATTATGTAACGGTTGTAGAGTCATTCCCTCAGCAAAATCGCATCTCTGTATTGGCTATGTTAACCTTGCCTCTACGAATTGCTTTTATGTATGGTTGTATGGCCATTTCCTCTGTTAAAATCGTATCTATGTATTTGTTGGTTTACACCTTCACCTCTGCGAACTGTACAAATTTGTTGTCTCTACCTTTTTCTCTGCAAAACCGTGTTTAGGTAACAACTGTATGGTCATTCCTCTATAGAATCGTGTCTATGTATGGGTGGCATTAATTTTACCTCTGCGAGTTGTTTCATGCTTTGGTTGATTAGTTGCGTTTTTTTTTTTTTTTTCTTCTTTATTTTTATAGAGTATTGGTTGCATTTTGTTTTCCTTATTTTAATGGAAGTTGGATGCTTAGTGCACATCTTTGCTCTCCCCCCCATGGACCTTCTCCTTGCCACCTGGTGCTGAGCCCTCGTGTAGTCGCCTGAACTATCCTCGGGCTTGGCGCACCTAATTCCTCCTGACCTGTTGCCTTTCACAAATGCCATCCCTGTTTTTGGGCTACAGGAAACTTGGTTGCGGGCATTTAATAAGACATGGAAGAAGGATGATGTAACAACAATCCTTGCACCTGTCCCATCCCTTGATTGTCTTAACAGATCAAATGTATACAACAGTTTTGCAGTTGTTCAATCATTTGTTATTGAGGTTTATGAGCACTGTTTATGAGGATTAAGATCTTCCGGCATGCACTAATAGTTGCCCAATTGTCATGAAGCACAAAAAGGGAAATTTCTATTAGTAATTATTGTTGTTGTCCCTTTTTAATTAATTCAAAAAAAAAAAAAAAAAAACATGATTCAGGTTTTAGTTAATTGTTCAATCAAGATTTACGACTTAGCCTTTAGTTTTCTTGTTGTTGATTTAGATGCTATTACATGGCATAATGGTTGGCTACTAACAATAATCCCACACCAATAAGTTATGGAGTTGAAATTGTCAATTGTGAAAAATGGTGGTTATATAATTCTTGTTATGAATAGATTGGTTCAAACAACACTTGCCTTTATCTTTTAATAATATAAATTCTGCAGCTCAATCAATATAAGTTGATGTAAATAAAAATTTGTTGTTATTGGATAATATATAAAATGTAATATCTTTTAAGATAAGTACAATAAGATAATACGATGTTAGTAATTGGGATTTTGCTATTATTTAAATTTACTTTATTTTTAAAGTTCGATTGGTAACTCGTCGTCTAATGGAATTCAGATTGGTTATCGATCAATAATTAATGCCAATTTAAGTCATAGATAATGCCTTTTTAAGCCTGGATTAATGATTGGGGTTTAAGGCTAAAATAGATTGTATGTTAATGTCTTATTTCTTTTTAGACATGCTAAGTGGGTTCGTGATAGATGATTAAAATAGACTGCATTTATTGACTAGCTTGACTTGTTGATTAATCGAGATAATGTGAAGTCATTTTTAGCTCGTGCTTCCGGTTAAGGGTGCGGTTGTTCATTTTAATTAATGTTGTAATGGGTTGTATACATTTAATGTGCTGGGTATGCTTGTGTCGGGCGGGATGTAGAGACCTCCTTGTTCCGCAGAACAGTCACCAGCCCTGAGACCTTAAATGGTCAAAATTGATGGGAACCTGGGCTTGAGCATTGCTTATGTGTCCTGGAGGTCCTAACCATTGCAGGGCAGGACAGGTGTGTAGTCATTTTTATTCTTGTCGGTTGAATGTCGTACATTGCTTCTAGGTGATTGATGTGCTTCTATGTTTTTTCATCATGTTGTTGTTGCGTGAGTTTCTAGCGCCTTGTTCATCATCGTGTTGGTTGTCAAGTATAATGACATCATTACCTTCACACACACACACAAAAAAAAAAAAAAAATTCGCACTGGTTATGTGACGCTTGTTGTCGTGACGAAATAGGAGTTTCATTACTCCCACAGGCCCTAACCTTAGCTAGACATTTTACGTGCGATGAGCACTACTTGTATATACTTTTTGAGGGCATAAGTCCTGTGACTCGTTATTTGTCATATTTTTGAGGCACTTGCATCCATCTGTGTACTCTGGTTACTTTATGATATTATATATGGTTTTTATGTCTTTTGTGTCTTATGGATCATGTGTGAAAAAAATGTATTTACATGTTTATGTGAATGTTCTTTCATATGTGTGCAAGATGCCAATCTAAAATTTGATTAGCTAGAGTATATGTAACTTGGTTTAATCTCCTAGGAACATGAAAATATGTAATATAATCAAAGTTTCATTCTAAGAGACGTACCCTAAGGAATCATCGGTGTAATGTTGGATCATGAACCTGGTATACTCTGTTTAACCGAGACACAACCAGCTGAGCATCGAGATAGACCCAGAGATGAGAGATACCAAATGACAAAGCATCACGAAGCAACTCAATAACTACTCTATACTCGAAAACATTGTTTGTGGTGTCACCTAAGCATATACCTCCGGAACATAATAACTGACCTTGAGGTGTAAATATTACCCAAGCTATGGAGGCCAGCCTCTGAGTGTGCCAACTAGCATCGTCTGCATATCCAATGAACACCTCAGAATCGCTTGAAATATGCCACAGTGACGAAAGATAATATCAACGAGATGTCCATAACACTAAAAGAAACTACAAAGTAATAGCACAAAGACTATACATATGATACAAAAAGTTACCCACAATGACCTTCCTATGAGTAATACTTCTTAAGGTAGAGCCTATTTCTAGGTTCCACCAAAGCATTCCCTTCAAATTCAACCAGACGATAAGTGCCCTTTTTTAAAACCTCTTTTATTATGAAAGGTCTGAACCACATGGGTTTGAATTTTCCTGCCCCCAGGGGGTCCTTATCTTGGTCATAGACCAGGACAAGGTCGCCTTAAGAGAAAATCTGAGGATGAATAGACCTATCATACTGACACTTGAACTTATGTTTGTGAGCCTCATTGGCCAGGGCCACATCACGATGCTGCTCATTGAGCTGATCAAGGTATACTAACTATTCTTCAAGTGGAGAAGTGTCTGACAATAATTGTACTGCCAACTTTAGAGACGAGATCTGACATTCGATAGGCAAGATCCAACGAGTTGGAAAGGTGAGAAACTGGTTGCAGTCTTAACAGATGTTTGATAAGCCCATAATGTCAAGTATAACATCAAATGCCAATTTGACTTGGATGAGTTGATCGGTCGTTGTAGAATGGTCTTAAGATTCTTGTTCATAGCTTCCACCTGACCATTTGCTTGGGGCTAGTAGGGTGATGAATGTTCCTTCCGTAACCCAAGTTTTGACATTAACTCGGTCATCATCTGGTTTTGAAAGTGACTTCCATGGTTAGTGACAATATCCCTTGGGGCGTCGAACCTTTCTATTATCTGGTTGAATAAAAAGAGAGTTGCAGTCTCTCCATCATCTTTAAACGTTGGCATAGCTTCAACCCACTTTTTGAAGTAGTCTAGAGCTACGATGATATAGAAATGACCCCTTGCTGAAGGAGGGTTGCATGTAGTGTAATCAATCCCCCACTTGGTGAAGGGATCAGCTGTGATGACAGGAAACATGGGAGCACGATGTGACCTCATCTTCTGAGAGAAGATTTGGCATGGGTGGCACTTCTTGATAGATTCAATACAATCTTTGATAAGTGTCGGGTAGAAGTAACCTGCTCGTAGAATATTTTTGGTTGTTTCCAACCTAGACAAATGACCGCCACAGGCTCTAGTATGGAAATCATTAAGCACGATAACTGCTTCATCGTGAGTGACACATCATTGCAGGAAGCAATCTACACCTCTTCGATACAATGTATCATCGAGTATGAGATAATTCTTAGCCTAATGGAATATGCGTCGACGCTCATCACGAGAAGCAGAGGTGGGGCACTTCAAAGTCTGGAGATAGATAAGTATATCTCTGTACCAGAGATCCAAAGAGGTGATCAAAAACATATCTCCTCTGATAGGCGACTCTTCGGGCACAAGATCACCTGACTCAACCGAAAGTTCTGAAATAAGTTTTGTGAAGACTAGTGACTTTTTGGATTTCACTGAAACAAAATCTAAGTCAAATTCCTGGAGGATGACTATCGATCTACTGATCTTGCCACCTATTAATTTGTTGGAAAATATTTAACAGACAACGAATGGAAAATATTTAACAGACATTGAATGCTTGTCATTGATGGCAAGTACAGAAGTAATGATGGCTTGAGTACAGCAGTGATGATCAACAGGCAAATAGAAGATAAGTCCAGGAAGATCGAATGATTGAAGGAAACACAACATTGAAAAAATGATCGAAGGCTCGAGAAGCATTTCTGATCATTGGATCCCATCCAAAATTCCCGACAACATGAGGGCCATCAGATCTAAATAAAGACAAGAAGAGTGCACTGAAGAGGAGGATAGATCTCAGGCATTAGATCTGAGCGCAGGGTCCGACCACCGTTGGATTGAGGAAAACCTACACGATCTTTAAAAGTGCAAGGAGTAGAGGGCTCACAAATTCTGAAAGCAGGAGGATCGTCCATCTCAGGGGGTTATGTGGACCGTTGATCCGACTCCCTGTCAGAGTTTCGAGGATCGCGTGTTGGATATGTCAAAGAAACAATGCAACAGGAATCCCGATTTCGCGATATGCAAAATCGCGACGTAATCTGAGCCGTCAAATCAAGATCACATCTGAATCGTCGATCTGACTCACGTCAGGAAACCACGTCAGCTAGGAACACCTGGCACAACCAGGTAATGACAAGTGTCAGACTAATTCAACATGCCAAGCACATGTAAGTCACGAATCAGGGTGACACGTGGCAGTTATTTAACACATGCGATGTCAGCAGACTTACACCATGTCAGAGTTTCGAGGATCGAGAGTTGGACATGTCAAAGATTATTGACATCAGGAATCCTGATATCGTGATATCTGAAATCATGATGTAATCTGAGCCGTCAGATTAAGGTTGTATCTCGACCGTTGATTCTAGTCTTTGTCGAAGTTTCGGGGATCGAGAGTTGGACATGTCAAAGGTTATTGACATCAGGAATCCCAATATCACGATATGTGAAATCATGATGTAATCTGAGACATCAGATTAAGGTTAAATCTGGACCGTTGATTTCAGTCTTTGTCGGAGTTTTGGGGATTGAGAGTTGGACATGTCAAATATTATTGACATCAGGAATCCCGATATCGTGATATGTGAAATCGCGATGAAATCTGAGCCGTCAGACTAAGGTTAAATCTGGACCGTTGATTCCAGTCTTTGTCGGAGTTTTGGGGATCGAGAGTTGGACATGTCAAAGATTATTGACATCAGGAATCCCAATATTGCGATATGTGAAATCGTGATGTAATCTGAGCCGTCAGATTAAGGTTGAATCTCGACCGTTGATTCCAGTCCTTGTCGGAGTTTCGGGGATTGAGAGTTGGACATGTCAAAGATTATTGACATCAGGAATCCCGATATCATGATATGTGAAATCGCGATGTAATCTAAACCGTCAGATCAAGTGTCGATCAGAGGGTTACAGTTCTCTCTCACAGTTAACTCCTTAGTTTGGAATCTGTTAGCAAAATGGACTCATGATTGCAAATCAGTTAGCGTTTCAGTTGGTGTTTCAGTTGCTCGGACAATTGTATTTCTTTTTCCTAAAGAGTTGGGAAGTTGAACCATCGTGTAGTTGTGTATAAAAGAAAATGAGATAGACTGTGTATGGTTGGCTGTTCTGTATGAGAAAAGAATGAAACCGTAAGAAAAGTAAAAGGAGAGAATGCGCAGGAGAAGATTGAGCATATGTGGAGTATGAGATGAAACGCAGAGTAGAATAACAAAACAAGTTGGAGCATAGCAGAATGAGAGAACGAGTTGATGAAGAGCATACTTGCTGAACAAACAGAGGAAGAGAAGAACAACAGAACAGTTTGTAGAAGACCAGATTTTCAGAACAAAGAAAGATTAGTATGAATTGTTTTATCTATGTAGTTGACTGTTTATTTATTTATTAACATTCTAGGGAGGTTGGGAGGTGCTCGGGAGGACTGTTGTCCTCAGAGGTTCAAGTGGGAGCTTGAACACAGGAAGTTGTAGCTTCCATCTGGTTGCAGCCAGAGAAACCAGGGTGGCAGGGTGGTTCAAGGGAGAACAAGTGTTATCTGTTATACAAGTTGGAGCCTGTGTAACTGGAAGTTGGTTCTTCCATCCAGTTGATGCTGGAACATTTAGGAAGTTGGTGCTTCCATCCAGTTGGTGCTGGAATATTCAGGGAGTTGGTGCTTCCTTCTAGTGGGTGCTAGAGAAACCAGAGAGTTGGTGCTCTCAAACAAGTTGTAGCTTGTAAAACAGAGGTAGCAGCCTCACATTGAG
>ML779370.1:55111-72289 GCA_009831015.1 Picea engelmannii
TCATGTCATAAGAACTTCAAAGTTTATCAGATGGATGTTAAGTCAACATTTCTTAATGGAGATCTAGAGGAAGAAGTATATATGGAGCAACCTGAAGGATTCTCTTTGACAGATAATCCTAATTATGTTTGTAAGCTGAAAAAGGCCTTATATGGATTAAAACAAGCACCACGAGCTTGGTATTATAGACTAGACAAATTTCTACAAGAAAAAGGGTTCAAGAAAGGTACTGTTGACAGTAACCTTTACATTAAGTCTAAAGGTGATAACTTCCTATTTGTTTTGGTTTATGTAGATGATATTATTTTTGGTTGTACTAATGAATCATCTGTCCAGTGGTTTTCTAATTCTATGCAAACAGAATTTGAAATGTCCATGATAGGAGAATTGTCATACTTTCTTGGTCTACAAGTAAAACAAAGCTCTGAAGGAATTTTTATTTCTCAAGAAAAATATTTGAAAGAAATGTTGAAGAAATTTTAGATGGAAGATTCCTCTACAGTTAACACACCTATGGTGGTTGGCTGCAAGCTAAGTAAAGATGATATCTCACCTGATGTTGATCAAAGGACATATCACTCCATGATAGGCAGTCTTCTGTACATCACAACATCTCATCCTGATATAATGCAAGCTGTTGGAATGGTAGGTCGTTTTCAGTCTGCTCCTAAACAAAGTCATTTGGTAGCTATCAAAAGGATATTTAAATACTTGAAGGGAACAATGACTTATGGTCTGTGGTATCCTAGAAATCAGAATTTCCAGTTAACTGCTTATTCAGATGCAGACTAGGCAAACTATGTTGATGAGAGAAAAAGCACCAGTGGAGGAGCATTTTTTTTGGGTGACTCATTAGTTGCATGGCTTAGTAAAAATCAAGGATCCATCTCATTATCCACTACAGAGGCAAAATACATTGCTACTGCTACTTGCTGCACACAAATTTTATGGATGATACAAACTCTTGTAGATCTGAAGGTAAATTACACTGATCCCATTCCAATTCATTGTGATAACACTAGTGCCATTAGTGTTTCCAAGAATCCTGTTCTTCATTCAAAGACTAAGCATATTCCAATCAAGTACCATTTTCTCAGAGAACAAGTTACAAATAGAATTGTTCAACTGAATTATATACCTTCTACATAACAGATTGCGGATATCTTTACTAAACCATTAGCAGCGACCCCTTTTGGATACCTTTGTCAAAAGTTGGGGGTTATAATCTCTTGTGTCTAATCTATTCACCTGGTCAGGGGGAGTACTTATTGAATATTTGGTGTATTTCCAAGATGCTTATAGTCGACAGGGGGAGTATGTTTTGCAACAGATCAGGGGAATAATGTTTCTTCTTTGACATTGATGTCAAAGGGGGAGAAAAGGAGTTCGGGAGAAGAGATCCGAATGCATGTGGGTGCTTGTATTGCCATCAATGCCAAAGGGGGAGATTGTTGGCAAATATTTAACAGACAACGAATTCTTGTCATTGATGGCAAGTACAGAAGTAATGATGGCTTGAGTACAACAATGATGATCAACAGGAAAATAGAAGATAAGTCCAAGAAGATCGAATGATCGAAGGCAACGCAACATTGACAAAATGATCGAAGGCTCGAGAAGCATTTATGATCATTGGATCCCATCCAAAATTCCCGACAGCATGAGGGCCATCAGATATGAATAAAGACAAGAAGAGCGTGCTGAAGAGGAGGATAGATCTCAGGCATTAGATCTGAGCGCAGGGTCTGACCACCGTTGGATTGAGGAAAACCTGCACGATCTTTAAAAGTGCAAGGAGTAGAGGGCTCACAAATCCCGAAATCAGGAGGACCATCCATCTCAGGGGGTTATGTGGATCGTTGATCTGACTCCCTGTCGGATTTTTGAGGATCACGTGTTGGAGATGTCAAAGAAACAATGCAATAGGAATCCCGATTTCGTGATATGAAAAATCGTGACGTAATCTGAGCCGTCAAATCAAGATCACATCTAAACCGTCAATCCGACTCATGTCAGGAAACCATGTCAACTAGGAACACGTGGCACAACCAGGTAATGACAAGTGTCAGACTGATTCAACATGCCAAGCACATGTAAGTCACGAATCAGGGTGACACGTGGCAGTTATTTAACACATGTGACGTCATCAAACTTACACCATGTCAGAGTTTCGAGGATCGAGAGTTGGACATGTCAAAGATTATTGACATCAGGAATCCCGATATCGTGATATGTGAAATTGCGATGTAATTTGAGCCATCAGATTAAGGTTTTATCTGGACCGTTGATTCCAATCTTTGTCGGAGTTTCGGGGATCAAGAGTTGGACATGTCAAAAATTATTGACATCAGGAATCCTGATATCGCGATATGTGAAATCACGATGTAATCTGAGCCATCAGATTAAGGTTAAATCTGGACCATTGATTCCAGTCTTTGTCGAAGTTTCGGGGATTGAGAGTTGGACATGTCAAAGATTATTGACATCAGGAATCCCGATATCGCGATATGTGAAATCACGATGTAATTTGAGCTGTTAGATTAAGGTTAAATCTGGACCGTTGATTCCAGTCTTTGTCAGAGCTTCGGGGATCGAGAGTTGGACATGTCAAAGATTATTGACATCAGGAATCTCGATATCACGATGTAATCTGAGCCGTCAGATTAAGGTTGAATCTGGACAATTGATTCTAGTCCTTGTCGGAGTTTCAGGGATCGAGAGTTGGACATGTCAAAGATTATTGACATCAGGAATCCTAATATCGCGATATGTGAAATCACGATGTAATCTGAACCGTCAGATCAAGTGTTGATCGGAGGGTTACAGTTCTCTCTCACAGTTAACTCCTTAGTTTGGAACCTGTTAGCAAAACAGACTCATGATTGAAAATCAGTTAGCGTTTCAGTTGGCGTTTCAGTTGCTCGGACAGTTGTCTTTCTTTTGCCTAAAGAGTTGGGAATTTGAACCATCATGTAGTTTTGTATAAAAGAAAATGAGATAGACTGTGTATGGTTGGCTGTTTTGTATGAGAAAAGAATGAAACCGTAAGAAAAGTAAAAGGAGAGAATGTGCAGGAGAAGATTGAGCATATGTGTAGTATGAGATGAAACACATAGTAGAATAACAAAACAAGTTGGAGCAGAGTAGAATGAGAGAACGAGTTGATGCAGAGCATACTCACTGAACAAACAGAGGAAGAGAAGAACAACAGAATAATTTGTAGAAGACCAGATTTTCAAACAAAGAAATATTGGTATGAATTGTTTTATCTGTGTAGTTGTTTATTTATTTATTTATTAACATTCTAGGAAGGTTGGGAGGTGCTCAGGAGGACTTTTGTCCTTAGAGGTTCAAGTGGGAGTTTGAACACAGGAAGTTGTAGCTTCCATCTGGTTGCAGCCAGAGAAACTAGGGTGGCAGGGTGGTGCAAGGGAGAACAAGTGTTCTCTATTATACAGGTTGGAGCCTGTGTAACTGGAAGTTGGTGCTTCCATCCAGTTGGTGCTGGAACATTCATCTAGTTGGTGCTTCCATCCAGTTGGTGCTAGAATATTCAGGGAGTTGGTGCTTCCTTCGAGTGGGTGCTAGATAAACCAGAGAGTTGGTGCTCTCAAACAAGTTGCAGCTTGTAAAACAAAGGTAGTAGCCTCACATTGAGTTGGTGCTCAATTAAAGATGTACAGAACTTAAAATACTACCTATCATTTCGAAGAAGAAGAGGTTTTATCCCTTTATGGGTTTCCTCATGAAAATTTGTCTCTGTGTATACCTTGTGTGTGAATGATTCTTTTTACTTTTACTGTCCATATGCTATATAATGTTGATGATCTCTTGAAGAAAGATTAAGAATTTTTTAATAGACTAAATATTGTTTAAGCTCAAAGACAACTGATTTACCTTGCCCTCTCAGTTGTATTAGTAATTTCAACATAATCGTCGTGTCAACATGTACTGAAATGGATTCAAGACAACAATGACAGTGGTCTTGCGAAACATAACATAATGACAGAACCGTTGAACAACATGGACTGCTGCCAACACAAGTTTTTCAATATGAGAATAATTGAGTTTCGGTCCTACAAGGCCTCGACTCAGGTAATAGATGACATATTCTGAAAACAAGTCATCCTCTTGAACTAAGACCATGCCAATGGTTGACTCTGCTACAACCAGATATAATAAGAAATCCTTGTTATAGTTAGGTGGATGGAGCAGAGGGGCAGTTGTGAGTGCATGTTTCAATGTGGAAAAAGAGCATTGAGCGGAATCATCCCAATAAAAAGGAATGTATTTATTAAGTAAGCGCATAAATCTCTTGGTGATCTCGTCATAGTTAGCGAGGAAGCGTCGTAAAAAAATTGCCTTCCCCTGTAGTCTTTGAAGTTTAAGGATTGTGCGTGGGGGGGAGGAAACTGAATTATTTCCTCAACCTTGAGAGGATCGACCATGATCCCTGTTGTTGACACTGTGAAACCTAACAAACGTCTTGATGTTATGAAAAATCTGCATTTTTTTGGATTCAAGCGAATCCGTAAGTAGCGACAATGCTCAAAGATAAGTTGGAGATGTTTGGGATGATCTATTCTCTTGTGAGATCGATATTCTAAATCATCTAAATAGGCCTCGACTATATTCTTGAGGTCATGGAAAGAAAAATACATGGCCCGCTGAAAGGTGGATCCAACAATTTTTAGACCAAAAGGCATCTTACGATACGCGAATGTACCCCATGGACAGATGAATGTTGTTTTGTCTTGGTCTTCAGGTTTGATTTGTATTTCATTATATCTCGAAAAACCATCCATGAAAGAGAAGGCCTCGCAACCCGCACATTCATAAATTATCTAGTCGATGAATGGTGTGGGAAAATTGTCTTTGGGATAGGCCTTGTTCAAATCATGGAAGTTTGTAAATACATGAATTGTGCCTTGTTTTTTATTGACCGGCACGAGGTTTGACACCCATTGGGTCAAATGGATAGATAGATAAAACTAGCTTTTAGTAGTTTCTCAACCTCAACCTTAATGGCTGCTTCTTTCTTGGGGTTAACTGGACGAAGCTTCTGTCGGACAGGCTTAGCATCTGGATAAGTTGTGATTTCATGTTCAACTATTCTTGGATCGATGCCTGGAATTTCCTCGTAAGACCAGACAAAAATGTCATATAATTCTTTAAAAAGATTTGTGTAGATTTGAATCTCTCTGGGGGAGCAGTCAGTTCCGACAAAAACATTCTCCACGACGCCAGGGTTTCGAGAGATATTTATCGATAAGGTTTCAACCATAGTTTCCATATTACCCTCAGCATAAACCTCGTGTGTAGCTAAGGGATTAATAGGACAAGACCTATCTCCTGTCATAGTCAAGGTGAATTCTCCAGCTTCAATTCTGCTTAACTCTGGGAGGAAGTATGATCTGTGATGAATATCTTCCCAGGGTTTGTCCGGACTAGTCATTGCCTCAATTATAGCTTCATCAGAGGGTAATACTAAGTCTAATGAATCGGTGTGAGCAAGAGAACCTTGAGCCCAAATAGGCTCTAGAAGTGGATCGAACTCTTGTGCAGGAGTTGGATCAGTGTTGGATGAAGCTTGCTGGACTAAAGAGTACGCTACTTCAGCTGCGGACAAGGGCATGGACATGCCCGGGTGCCCTGTCCCATCCATCATGGCCGATGGGGAAGGAAGTATCCACAGATCGTCGAAGTAAGTCGTGTAGAACGATGAAACTTGAAAAATATCAACCTTATGGTGATTGGATATAAACTTGATATCGCCTTGAGGGGGCAGGTAATCGAAGGTACCCATCAAATATGGGCACAAATCAACCCCTACGTTGACTACACCTGGTTGAGGATTATCAATCATCGGGACTGTGGATGCCCCCAATGAAGGGTCAGGTCTGGAGAAAGACAATTGATCGATGGTCACTATCTGGACCTCGTGTGGAAACAACAAGACCTGGAAAACTGTGGCAACCACAACTTGCATGGCATACGTCCAACTCCTTCCTAGCAAGAGGTTATAGTCGAGGGGTGCATCGACTACCTCTACTTCGACACACACGGTCTTCCCTCCTAGCTGCACAGGGAAAGAGGGAATGATACAATGTGGGTGGAATGAACAACCATCAAAAGCAGTGAGGAGAGTAGGTGACGGAGACAAAATGGGTTGGCCAACGAACTTCCAACATGCCAATGACATAATGCATTTCGAGGCTCCCTCATCAACCACCGTGCATAAGATATTTCGAGTAAAAGTTTTCATGGGATAAGCCACTACTATCTGAAACGCTACGTGGTAAGGCAGATGAGGTTTTAGGTCAGTTGTATCCAACATGATTGTATCCGGATTACAAGTCTCGGTAGATCCTAAAGCGGCTAACAAGGCTTTCCTCTGGGAAGGGCAACTTTGGAGGACCTCCAAAGTAGACATCGCACAAGAATTTTGTTATAAATCTTCCACCACAGAATAGTTCTAGGTGGCCCTTGCATTTGGGTTGTGCGAAGGTTTTTTGAACGCGCCTTTGGGGATGTGTTTCATTGTTTCACCCAACGTCTTCTCAATCTGTAGAGGAAGAGATGGGAGTTCGACTTCTTTACCCTTCTCAGAAGTGCTTGGTTTACTATAGTCATGTGCTCTAGTCGATATAAAAGCATCACCCTTCACCATATATACATTCACAGATGCAGGGTTGTTCGAAGACGGAGAGGGTCCTTGGCTGCCCCCTTCCGTGCTTGCATAGGCTTGGGTTAGATTTTTCCCATTTTGAAATGGAATGGTTAACACAATAGGTTGTTTCTACGTCACAAACTTTTGGGCTTCTGCAAACCCAGGACATAAATGGGTCGGGTGGTCTTCTGCGCATAAGTTGCATGGATACCTTGCCTTTCGTTTCTCAGTGTTGTCCCCGCTAGCATTATCGGTAGGTTTTTTATCCCCCTTACCCTTCTTTTGTTGTTTTTTCTTTCCTTCAGGCTGCTAGGTGGCCTTTGGATTAGTCGATTGCACTATGTGTACATCCGACATTTTGGTAGGGGGAGCAGCCAAAGCAGTAGTTTCTTTGGCCGCTGTGTCTTGTATAGACAACTGTTGCAACTGCTTCATCAATTGATCAGTGGGCTTTGTTTGTGCTGAACCAACAATACCGTCAGCATGTGGTCTAGCTCTTTGTCTGGTGTTATCAAGTATTGAATGTGGTGCATCTGGCAAGATCTCGTATAATAAACTGGACTGAGAATAGATTAGCTCAAGTTATTGAGCTCTCATGATGGCATCTTCTTCGAAAAATACTCTCGACGTCGCGACGTCTTTGGACAACTGTGGGACCAAAGACTTAAGGAACCACTCGAGTAGGAATGTTGGTGGGACTGGTACCTTAATTAAACTCTTTCGACGTCTCCATTCTTTAATGTGATCAGAGATATGGTCTGCTTTTGTTTGTGAGAAATTGGCCAGCAATTCGGTGCCAACGTCGTATCTCACAGGTAACTGGAAATGGTTTAGGAAAGACATCGCTAGTTCACTGAAGGAAGAGTATCTTGAGAGATCGAGCTCAATGTACTATTTCACAGCACTCCCAATGAGAGTACATTGAAACAATCACAACTGTATGGAGTCATATTTCAATGAGTTAGATAAGCACCAAAGATGGAAGGTAGTCACATGATCTCCTCGATCTTCGTTATGCTTGGCTTTGAACTTTGGGATGTCCGAAGGAAACTTCGTTGGCATAGAAGACCAACATGGATTGTGACAGATAGGGTCATTCAACAACCTTGTCAAGTCTGGCAAATGCAAGGTTGGCAGGAAAGGTAGTTTGGGTTGTTGAAGATAACCTAGGAAAAAGGGGCCTGGAGTTTGACTGGCACCAGGTTGCTAAGAAAAGTTTGGCTGCTAGCCTGGGTTCTGGTAAAAGCCATGGTCATGGCCAGCGTATGGATTTTTTGTGTGAGGAGACATCATCGACTGATTTCCAAAATAGGACATATATGGTTGGGCATGCATTACATTCGAAGGAATTTGAGAAGGATTGCCCCATGTCGGTCCCGTGGGGATAGGCATAGTGCTTTGTCTGAGGTTCCATTGATTGTGAAAAGAATTACCCTAGATCGACATTCCTGACGAGGGAACGGATCCTTGCCAATAATTCCAAGGCCCTGATGTAGAAGAAGTTCCTGGCTGTGCCCCCTATGCAGGAATAGTACCCTACATAGGAATAGGTTGTCCGAAACTAGGGTTGCCCCCAGTTGGGAAAGTAGCTGATGAAAAGGAATTGTTACCAAATGCACCGAACAAAGAAAATGGTGTCGAACCTACCGACATATTATGCAAAGGTGGTCCTTGACTCCCCGCTCCAAGTAAACTACGGTGTGCAGGTGGCCCGACAGATTGTTGATGCGTGCCACTGAGTGAAGGGGATGAAGGAGGTATATGACCTCCCCCATAAGGGAAAGCGTTAAAAGGAGAAGGAGTGCCCCCCATGTGTCCTTGCAGAGGAGCGTTAGAGCTCCCTGCCCCCAGACCTGAAGTCTGTGAAGTGGAGTAGGAAAGTACAGGACTTGTACCTGAACTAGGCATCCTGTATGAGAATGGAGGGCCTGTCGCACTTGGTGTGAAAGGGGTTGTGACCACTGCCAGAGATGGGATCAGACCACTGTGTGATGTAGAGGCGGTCAAGACCATGGTGGCTCGGACCAGTGACGGTGGGTTAGGAGGTGGAAACTCTACTGTGGTGACAACCGTAGTGGGAATTGAAGAATTCCCAGAAGGAGTAACAACATTTGTTTCCATTGCTGCCTGCAACACTGTCTGGCACTCGTAAGGGTGAATCGGTACGATGATGGGTGCCAAAAGATTAGTGATGGAGGTTTCAGGTGGACCAAGAGCTTGCGCTTCAAATTCTAAGACAGTTGATTCCTCCGAATGATGGTCGGGCACAACTTCGTGTGACCCGGTCGCTTCAAAAGACCTTTGTTGGTCTAGCTTTCGCCTTAGTGGTGGCAAGGGTGGCTCCAGTGTAACTGGTGATAGGCCTTGAAGTCTTCGTGACCAGTGGAGCTCATGATCCTCCACTGTGTGAGAAGATAAAAAACACACTAGGGTATTCTAACCGTTCAAAAACAACACGCACTAAAAATTCCCTACAAGATAAGACAAGCAAACAGTAAACTAATTGGAAGAACAGTTACAACAACCAACACTAGAGCAACTTACCGGTGCAATTGAAACTCGAACACAGAAGCACCCTCTGGGTATACTGTATAAAGCATGGCTCGATGTCTGCCCTAGGTACTGCGATATACCCATGCAGTCACCTATGTATGTCCCTAAAAAAGATAGGCAACTAGGTTGCTAGCGTGCGAACAATCACCAGGCAGGTACAGTCGAAAGTCGGGTAGACCACAATGAGCAGAGTATCGAGCCTGAAACTTGTCAAGGGTATCAAGGGAAAGTGGTCCGAAAGAAAACTAAGGACCTTGAATGGATTTGAGACCCATGAAGCTCTGTGTCAAATGCAATCGACGAAATCCCAAGACAAACCCTCTATATGTGTTCTCCACTACGATTGATCCAACTTTGGAGGGGTTATCTCTGCTACTTTTCCACACGCGACGTCGTATTTATCCCCTGTGTTAGAGGGGGGTCCCTGATAAATTTCATGATACTGGACTTGGACACTCCCTAACGCAAACTCCAATGTTTGATTTTAATGGCCTTGAAGAGTTTCCTCTCCAACCTAATCCAAGGCCCTAATCCTGAACTAGTTGGTTAAACCTACAAACATAAAAGTCTAATAAATTTTAGATTTAGCGTTAATTTTATGGATTGTCTTATGTCAAAGGGTATGAAAGTGAAACTAATGATGTTTTAAAGACGAAAGTAAAAATGAACAAACAGATGGAAACAAAAATCTTCACTTAACGCAAATTTTAGAATTTTTTTTTTTTTGTTTAAGAATTTTCTAAGATCTTTTGAACAGTAAACTTAAAGCAGGATTTCACTCGACTACGAGCTACTTACGATCTAAGTAAACTATCAAGAACACAAGAAAGCAAAGACTTTTCCCTTGTTATTAATGCAAAACAACACTTTTCAACCAAACAAAGAAATGAAAGATTTTTTTTTTTATTTGAATGCTCACAAAGCAAAAAGGAAAAATATCAACAAGTCAAAAACAAAGAAAAATTTTTGGCTTAATCGCAGATTGCAAAGAATTATTTCAAGAAATCACACACTAGCAACTTAAAAAATGACTCTCACACTTGTCTAAAAACCCTAAATAAAATTTTGATGAAAAACTTTTAAATGAAAAAAGAAAGCTATGGCTGAGATCAAACATAAGCTACTGAATGCTAGGATAGAGATTCAAAAACCTGAGAGGTACAACTCTTGTCAAGGGAAAAGAGGACTGCCTCATCCTCAACAAAAACTATCCTTCATAAGCACACTGTTGACAATTCAACAACAAGCATGTGCACGTGAGCTGTGTAGAGCCAGAGGGTGTGTACATGCGTGTTGGCCTTATACAGGTCGTGTGTATCTCTAAAATTACAAAACAAATAAAAATAGACAATCCAAACCAGGAAGAGACCACTGATACTAAGAACCAGGATCTCTTGAAGGCTTAGACACTTTCTTTAACAGAAAAAAGAAAAACAATGTAAGGAAAAATTCGTAAAACAAACCAATCTGAGATGAACCCTAAGCTATAGAATGAAAACAACCAAGACTTAGAAAGAGTTCCAAAAAACCCCTGAGAATGACTGATTCTGACAGGGAAGAGGATGACTACCTCAATTTTGTTTTTGGAATCATACACGCTATTGTTACTTCTTCAGCTAGCATTTACATGCGGATTGTAAGAAAGTAGGGTGTGGGTACATGCGTGCAGACCTTATGTAGGCCACGTGTACCTCTGTGGGTCTCAAAAAAACATAGTCAAGCAAAGAATCAGAGATAGCTGGTATGGAAGATCAGAATCTCTGTTAGCTCAGACTTTGCAGAAACTTCAAAAAACAAGAAAGAAAACCAGTCTTTTAAAAATACCCAAAAATATTCCTAGGAACCCTAGAGACTTCCCCAGTATGGTCACCAATTTTGTTGTGGTGGGAAATCCCCCTATGGACTAGCACTTAGGGTTATATTATGCATGCAGATAAGACCGAAAGAATCCTACTTTCTACCGTCGTCCCAGACCTAATCCCCATTTCTTTTAAGCAAATACATGGTTAAACGAACATACCTTGTTCCAGATGTTCGATTTCTATCCTTCTTCACGCTTGATCGCTTGCTAGAAACTATCCTCCCAAGACTGAACTGCGTACAAAACAAGCAACAAACTCTACATGCATTTGTTCTATAGATTAATGGGTTAGAGATTCAAACATATATGCACTAAACTATGAAGAACTCATATAGTGGGACGGGAAAAGTATTTCTTTATTATTAACTTTAATGAATGAACTTACAATGTCGAGACCGGCCACTGCTTCACGAACATGATCCTGGGCTCCTCTTCAAATGTCCTTCAACTTCTTTTCTTTGTATCTCTCTTTGCACAAGGATGGCTAAAGGGTTGGGACAATGGGAATGTGCAATTGGGTAGAGTTTCTTTACTCTAATTCTCCTAATCCAAATAGGACCCCTAACCCTTCTTTTATAGTCTAGAAGAAGCTAGGTATTTGGATGAATCCTCGGTCATGCATGGCCGGAAGATTCAGTTAACTCACCCAAAGCTGTGTGTTCCGTCGACAACTTTCCTTTTTTCGTGCTTTTGTAGGTACACACGGGCTGTTTTAGGTCAGCTAGCATCTACACACGTGCAGTAATGGAGTTGGGCGAGTGGTCCCTTATAAAAGAGGTTTTTAAAGAGTTGTTTAGCAATGCTTTGGCAAAGAAAGGATCTGAGATGGCCTGATGCCAGGTAAGCATGTATGGTGCAAATTAGGGTTATAACAATGACTACACCAGGATGACTTGGGTTGGATTGTTAAAACATAACTTCAAGGCTTTTGAAAAAATTAAATCTTCAAAGCACAGGTAAAAAATTAGATGGACTTAAAAATCAAATGACTGTTGAGACCCGAAATTAACATCCCCACTACCCTATTATACTCCTCATTTATACCTTTTTGGCTTACCTAATATTGGGTGAATGACAAGAATTCTACCATTAGCCATTGATAAGGTCATAAGGTAAAGTGTGATTAATTCATGCATTTTGTGGTTTATTGAGCTAGAAAATTAAACATTTCATGTACTAATGCTTCAATTTTCCATGTATAATATTTGACCTCTAGATAAATCCAACCTTCCTGTACCAGCTCAGCTATCCAGTACTTGTGCACCAAGACTGCCATTGTCTGAATCCGGTACCAAGTGCATCCGATACTGAATCTCACCTATTGCGATCCGGTACCAACGACTATGGACTGTTGTGATATGGTACCACCATTTTCACATTGTTGTGATCCAGTACCACCATTTGTGCACTATCGTGATCTGGTACCATCTACCTATCGTGATTCGGTACCAATATAGAGAGCCGAATGTACCAAGTTTAGTCAAGATCACGTCCAAGATAATTGTTGGATGTTTATTTTCTTTAGCAAGGCTATGTTAGAATAGTTTGTTGATTTCCTCATCCTCATGCACTTCGTGTCATGAGGATGAAGCTAAGAGATGTAACTGAATAATTAAAATTAACAATTGACTGATTTGCAAATCATTTCACCTCCTTGTGTTTCACGACTAAGACTGTAAATAGTCATGGCAAGGATGGTGGAAGAGTGGAGAGAGTTAGAATATTATAGCATGTGAAGTAGTGTGTTATATTGCAGAACATATTTCGAGTGAAGATTAATAGAAGGATGTCATTTATCTCCATGTCTTGATTGTCTATGATTAAATGTGAGTTGAGTTGTTCGCATAAGTTTGATTCTATGTTTGAAATTTGAATGAGTAATGTGTGGGTTGAAAGTAGGCTTACTATAGACTCCAGTCGCTGACATGTTGAAGAGGCAAGGGCCCACTGCCCAACAAAGGTCAACATCTTTGTAGATTAGTATTAGCATTTGTTTTTAATAGTGTAAAGCTTTAATTCTCTCAGATGATAGCAGTACAACTTAGAGTAGGATTTCCATTATATGATTGCTTAGAGATCTTTACTCGCTCTGCTTTTGCATATGCTCTATTTTTATGAATTTGATTTTGTTTCATAGACATGAATGTTGGCAGAAGTAGTCAGGCATATTTAAAGGAGAACTAGTGAAGTTCACAACAACACATTGTGAACCACAACATACTCAGTATATTGACTGTTGAACTACCCATGCTATGTCTTGATGATTGATGTGTGATTTCCCTTTCATAAGTGTGGATTGCATAGTTAGTTTTCTGGGTCAGATAGTAGAGTTGATCTATCAAACCAACTCCATATCATACTTGTATGTGCCATAATGGAGTAGATAGACTCTTTGTGAAAGACAACCAAGTGCATTTCAGATTGCTATTTTGTTTTATTTCCAGCATACATAATTTAGAATAGTTCTATACTCATGACATTAGAATTACCTTTCTTACTGGTGTCTTGTAACTCTATTGATTACGAATCCTAGATTGATAATTAATGAGTGCATTATACTAAACATATAAGCAACACAACATTTTGGTGCCGTTGCCGGGGAGTTGCAAACGGTAGGAAGTGATTTTTAGCTTAGATTGTTTGCATAAATTTTTAATGCTTTTAAAGGCTGCTTGAGGGAGGAGTATAAAACATTTAAGACATGAGTGAAGAGCCACACGGCCACTAGAGTGGGGTTCTTTGAAGCCAGGTTGCCTTCTTACCTTCTAGATAGAATTAGGATTTCAATTCAGTTGAGAATCAAATTTCCATTTTATGCATAGATATAGAGATAACAAGGGTAGATTTTTAAGCTCTAAAGATTCAAAAACACCCCCCCCAAACTAATCCAACTGACACTAGTGCAGGAAACATTCCACCAAGAGAAAATTCAAGGGGAGCCAGCGAGGCTCTAGAAGGAGAACCTAAAATGGAAGAATCGACACTTGGGCAGGCAGAACGTGAGTCTATTGAACATTTAGGAGACACAGAAAATCCAGTTTCTAAACCATCCGTCAATAGAATGGAAGAAGAAGAAGGAAATGTAGCCACAGAGACAGAGACTTTTGGGTTTCCAATCTTGGATATTTCCAGAAACATCAGCATGAAGAATATCCCACTATCATCATTACCCACTTTCAGAGGTATGTCAATTGAAGATCCAGATTTATTTTTATTCGAGTTTGGCATATTATGTAGAAGCTATAACTACTCAGATGATGCCCAAAAACTTAATCTCTTTCCTTCTACAATAAACGATTCATCCTTAAGATGGTTCATGAGCTTAGGAGAAAATACAATCCTCTCTTGGGATCAGATGAAAGACACATTTTTATGGAAATACCAAGACTATTGTAAGGATAATGCTAAAAATGACATTTTTAAAATGCAGCAAATAGAAGATGAAATCCCTGAAGACTACCTACAAAGATTCTTATACAACTATCAAAAGTCAAAACTATTCACCAAAGACCCAGTTGTAGTAAGAACTGTATTCTTGAAAGGTCTTAGAGATGACTGCATAGAAGTTTTAAACTTGTTGAGTTCAGGAGATGTACACCAAAATCCTTTTTCAGAGATTGCATATTACTGTAGGAGATACTCAAGAGGACAAGATAAAACAAGAAAAGGACCAAGAGATCCTTTTAGCCGAAATACAAAACAAAGCTCAGGGATTGTCACTAGAACTGAGTTAGGAAACTTATTGGAGAACTTTAAAATAGACATCTTGAGCACAATCAGTAACCAATTAGATACTCTAAAACTGAAAAAGAAACAAGAAGAAGAGGCTTCTTTAGCAATATTTTTTCATAGATGTCGAAAGAAGCACAATGAGAAAGAATGCCCATTAAATGTCATAGAAATCTGTGGTCTTTGTACACTAGAACACCCCACATCTGAGTGTCCAACTTTGCTTGAGCTACAAGCCATGTATAGGGGAGGAGGAGTCTCACAAGAACAACCATACCCTTCCAGAAGACCTTGGAGAGCCCAAAACCCCAATACATTTTATGACCCTAATGCACAATATCAACAACAAAACCAAGCTGCCCACAACCCTATGAAACCAACAACAATCCCTGCCTAGACAATCCCTAGCCCCAATAATCGAACCACCCACCTGGTACAAAATACATAAGTTCAAACCTTTCCCACCTATGAAATTCAACTATGATCAGGGAAAGTTGTAAACCAATCAGATCCTGCAATAATAATTCAGGAAGAAAATGATAATCATTCTAAGGAAGAATACACTCAAACCACCCCTGCAGAAGAAGAGACCTCCCCTCCTATTCCAATCACTTCTCAATCTGTATGAGTACCCCAACAAGTTAATCTTCCACCCTACCTCGAAAGACTATTAGTAAAGAAACCTGACCCACCCTTGCACAGAGATATAGAAGATGAATTACAAAATGTATGTATAAAAATACCTTTGTTGCAAGCCATTAAGGATATTCCTATATATGCCAAAATCATAAGGGATCTTTGCATTAAGAAACTAGGAAGGAAGAAGAAGGAACCTCCCATTGTTCAGGTGGTGGGACAATTATCTGAATTTATTTATGGAATGCCATACAAATATAATGACCCTGGAAACCCAGTAGTCACTGTTGAAATTAATGGTATTTCTCTACCAAACACACTCATTGATTTGGGTGCAACAATTAATGTAATTCCTTTTGACACTATGCAAAAACTCCAGATCAACCAGTTAAGACCAACCCAAACCATGATAGAGTTGGAAGATAAGTCAGTCATCAACCCTGCATGAAGTCTAGATGATGTCACAGTCACTCTAGCTTCTTGGGAATATCCAATAGACTTTTTAGTCATCTATTCTAAATCATCCTCCAAACCAGGACACCCTGTGGTTGTTGGCCAGCTTTGGCTAGCCACAACAGATGCCTTTGTCAACTGTCGGTCTGGTGAGATGACTATATCCAATGGCACACATAGCCAAAAACTTGTTCTCTTCCCTCCTACCCAACCGGCACAGGAAATACCTGTTTGGTTAGAAAAACCTTATGGAGAGGAAGATTGCATCAGACCCCTATTAACACTTGAACAAGTAAGAGGAATACAAGAACAATTGGATGAACAAGTCTTAAGTTTATTTTTGGCTGATACAAATTGCATTGAATACCCAAGGTCTTTTGCAAAATTGTCACATATTTTTAGTTCCAAATTTCAACAAACTTGGCACCCTGATATCACTCAATTATATACCTTATCACCAGCCTCCTCAGAGAAGAAAGAAACTATTGAACTTGTTGAGATTAGCCCAGGAAAACCTTTGTATATCAACTCTAGTTTGGAACCAGAAAAAAAGACACAAGTAATTGAAATGCTCCAAAGACAATTTGATGCCTTTGCATGGGATTATGCAGACATGAAAGGCATTCACCCTGACATATGATGTGTATATGCACACATCATATATACACTAATGACCAAATCAGACTAGTTAGACAGCCTTAACAAAGGATGAATCCAACCCTTATATATATTGTAAAAGAAGAATTGCAAAAACTCCTTCGAGCCAATCTCATATACACCATTTCAGATAGTCAATGGGTATCTCCACTTGTCATAGTTCCCAAGAAAAATGGAAAGTGGAGGATATGTGTAGAATTCTGGGAGTTGAACAAAGCCACCCATAGGGATTATTTTCCATTACCATTTATTGATCAGGTGTTGGATACCTTGTCCGGAAAGAAGTATTTTTCATTCCTAGATGGGTTTAGTGGTTACAACCAGATACAAATAGCACCCGAAGACCAGGAGAAGACCACTTTCACTTTCCCTTGGGGTACCTATGCTTATAGGGTGCTTCCTTTTGGTCTTTGCAATGCCCCAACCACTTTTCAAAGGGCTATCCTAGCCATTTTCTCTAACTTGACCAATGATTGCGTGGAAGTCTACATGGATGACTTTACAGTCCATGGACAAGACTTCCAGGAAGCATTGACCAGTCTAGAAAAAGTCTTGATTAGGTGTAAGGAAACTAATCTTTCCTTAAGTAATGAAAAGTAAAAAATGATGCTCACTGAAG
>ML779370.1:72806-95548 GCA_009831015.1 Picea engelmannii
ACAAATCCTAGAGTTACACGATGGCTCTTATTATTACAAGAGTTTAATATCAACATTATTGATAGACCTGGTAAAGATAATCTTGTGGTTGATTTCTTATCTAGAATGATTCATCTGGGAGATAACGCACCAGTAGAAGATAAATTTCCCGATGAAAATTTGTTTGCTATTTCTACATTCACTCCTTGGTATGCAGATGCAACTAACTATCTTGTGATAGGGAATATGACTAAGAAATTGTCTCCTAGAAAAAAATAGAAAGTAATTCAACTAAGTGCAAATTACATGTGGCACGATGATTGCCTCTACAAAACAGGACCAGATTTGGTGATCAGGAGATGTGTAAGGGAAGATGAAATTCATGATATTTTGCAAGCTTGCCATGATGGTCCTTGTGGAGGACACTTCGCAGACAAGAGGACCTCTTACAAAATTCTGCAATCTGGTTACTACTGGCCTCATATTTTTCGAGATGCTAAAACCTATGTATCCAATTGTGACGAATGCCAACAAATGGGTAAGCCTATTGCACGGGACCAAATGCCACTTCAAGCCCAAGTAGTTATTGAGCCTTTTGAGAAGTGGGCATTAGATTTTGTAGGGCCCATTAACCCTGCATCTAAGAAGAAAAATTATATACTTGTATGCACCGACTATGTGACATATGGGTTGAAGCAAAATCTTTACTAGCTACAAGTGAACAATCAGTGGTAGACTTCCTTTTTAATGATATCTTTACTAGATTTGGTGTACCTTGAGAGATTGTGACTGATCAGGGAACTCAATTTACCTCTCATCTAGTTAAATTTGTTACAGAATAGTACCAAATCAAACACAAGAAATCTACACCCTACCATCCACAGGCAAATGGACAAGTAGAATCTACCAACAAATTTATTGAGTCCATTCTTACCAAAAAAATACAGCTACACCACAAGGATTGGGTTGACAGATTATTAGAATCCTTATGGGCTTATAGAATCACCTGGAGGAATACAACATGACATACACCCTATGAGTTGGTATATGGGAAACAGGTGCTTCTTCCCATAGAATTCCATATCAAAACCTTCAGGACTACAATACAAGTTGGCATGAACTTGGATGAAGCCCAGCAAAAAATACTCTTACAACTTAATGAGTTGGATGAAATCAGGTAGGAAGCACTTCAAAGAACCACCCTCATTCAAGAGCAGAGAAAAAAATGGCATGACAAGTATCTCAAAAAGAAAAAAATTCAACAAGGAGATTGGGCCCTATTGTATGACAACAGATTCAAGAACTTCAAAGGTAAGTTAACTACTTGTTGGATGGGACCTTATGAAATTGACACTATCTACGATAATGGTTCAATCAGGATAAAGACAATTGATGAACAACAAACACCACTACTTGTGAATGGTCATCGGTTGCGAATTTACAACAAACCCCTGTCAAAAGAGGAATTCTTGACTCGTATACTACATAATTTATATATGCAGGTGATCAACAAGGACGGAGACCCTCCTACTGATCCACATTGATTGATTTTTTTATTTGAAACTTTTGTACATAGGTGTGGATCGAGTTTTGTTAATAAGCTAAAGGTAACAAGAGATTCTTACCTCCTTTTGTTTTACTTTCGCAATTTTTTTTGTAAACAAATTTCTATAATTTATTTGATCCTTCACGAACTTTCTAAACATTAGTTTGTAGGCATCAACAATATTTTGTTTTTCTTCAGTACCAGAAATCATGTTCTGGTCCGGTACTGGAAATCTGGTACCAGAAGTCTGTCCCTCTACAATACTATCAAAACACATTACCTAATTGACAAAGCATGCTACGCATATTTCAAAATCTTATGTCAATGAAACAACCACTTAAGATGGAACCAAGAAGATGAATGCAGTATGAAATGGCAGCCCTTGTGAAGCAATAATTTCTTTTGGTTTTGTTGACAACTAAAGGGAAGTATTTTAATTTCTTTTGGTTCTATTTCTAGCTAAAAAGAAGTATTTTAATTTCTTTTGGTTCTGTTTCTTAAAAACAAAATAAGAAAAGAGGGACACAATCTTTACCTATGAATTCTCAAAGAACCATAATCCGCTTCAAAGACTAGAAGTTGCCTTTATCCAGTATTTCAGCATGATTAAAGGGACAAAAATTTATTAGCCTACAAGTAACTATCTCACCCTAACCAGACTTCAATAGTATTCATTGGATTATCTTACTAAAGAGTAACATATGAGTATATGAACACTCTCTACCATGGGCACACTAGGAAATTTTTTATGGAAGAGGATGTACCAGTACCCTAAGGAAACTTTAGGTCATTCTCTTATGGACAAACTCAGACAAAATTATACATCTGGATCACTCTAAAGAAATAATGTGCATAAATTTTTTATTTTTCCTTCAAACAAATCTTTAAAAGACATTCAAAGAAGAGAATATACCTTCCAACCCAATACCATCCCATCTTGTAAAAAGGTTTTCAGATGATCCTCCCCTGTCACCATGAAAAACACTCTTTAATAAAATCCAAAATAGGTGACTATGGACAAGAAGTCTCTGATGGAAAAAGGGTTTAAGAGACTAACCCACCAGGATACTGAACAGGTCTACTAGCAGCGGGTACCGGTCTATGGTATGACTAGGCAAACCCATCAGGGTACTGAATAGGCCTGTTGGAAATGGGGCATTCTACCCGGGGAAGGGATCTCTCACCAATTATAACAACTACCCCACCGGAGTACTGAACAGGCTTGCTGGCAGTGGGTTCTGGTTGAGAAATGTTTCATCTATACTTGTGCGATTGAAAAAATCACTTTTGTCATCTAAAAAGCATAGGTCACTATTGGCATTTATGAGATACAAACTCTAGATTAATAAGAAACATAATTACTACAAGCAAATGCCCATTTGAGAATTACCCTAAGTCAACTTACCGGTCTGGCATCTAAAGCCTACATTACCTAAGAAGGAAACTTCTTAAGAGTGGAGCCCTAACTAGGGAGTCTAATCTACTTATACTGTGAAATTTATCTATAACATCTAATGATAGTAAATCTCTGAAGCAAGTTAGGTTGGATATGTTCTTCTGACAAACATATAAAAATTCCCCTGTTTTCACTGATGAATGCTACCTTTGACAATAAGCCATCAAAAGAAAGGCAATTTCAATTTTTAGGCACGAGATCATATGCTAGGTGATAAATGTACTTCTGAAATTTGATTGGTTTCTTTTTCTCTTATCATCTTTTCTCCATTATGATACAGAATGTTGAATATTCTTGCATACATATATGCAACATCCTTGGCATGGGGGAAGGTGAAAGAGCTCCTTCAGAACTCTTTTTTAGACTCACATCTCACCTTCAGAAACTAGCATGATCACCCTGCAGAACCAAATACAAAATAAGATAAGCACATAATAAAAGAAGTACAGGAAATTCCCGTACCAAGATTTCAGAAAACTCCAGTCTAAAAGGATGAATTCTGAAATATACAAGCAGTCGCACATGCTATGGGTATTGATCATACAAAGGTAAAAGCAAAGGTAACATGGTATCTATTTTCCTCTGCTCATAAAACTACAATAAGTATGAAATTATATACTAGATCTTATGACCTTAGTATTAAAACCATGCACCTATCCCTCATACCCATATGCCTAAACTTAATCAATCCTCTCATAAGTGCTCAAAAATGGTTAAGGACAAAATCGCATCAAAGCATGAATATGAAGCATGTCTAGTAATGATAGGCCATGAATGTACTTCATCCTTAAGAAAATCATGAACTTATCTTGTGTCATGAACCATGATCCAACATCAAATTCACCACTCGAAAGTCCAATCACCTATCCCAAAATGATGCTTTGACACCCAATGTCTTGTCCTCATCATTACGTTAACGGGTAGAAATGAAATGGTTTATCTGGGTGGCAAAGCCATTCAGATAAGCCTCATCTGGTCTTAAATTTTTCTTGTGGCATCCTTATTAAAACTTACCATTCACATTATTGACACCATCACCATATTTCCCCTGTCATTACCTTTCTCCATTTCTAAGCCTACTCCTCTCCGGTACCAAACCCTTACCCTCATCAATTGACTAAACCTTTGCGCTACAACCCAATCCTTTTCTCACAACTTATAATGATGGTCGTAAGTGGACATGAACCGATCTTCCAAATTTATAGAGAGGCCGAGGAATTCCAACTATGTTGAGAGAAGTATGCTAGATCGGGATGGATGCCATTTTTGGATAAATTCACAGGCTGGCACGAGAAGATATCTCACGAATTTATTCAGGGTTACGATGGAGAGATTGTGCATATAGGCAATCTGTAGTTGACAATCAATGAAACAACCATAAGGGAGGTCACGGGATTACCTAACAGAGGAGCCAAATACTTCAAAGGTGTAGGAATCAACAAGGAGATGTGCCAACGATTTTTGAAAGAAGACCATCAACACCTCGATTGGAAAAAGGGGATGCCTAGGAACTATATCAAGGAAGAGTATCATCCAATGATTACTAGTCTTTAACGATTCGTCACTTGTGAGGCAAGGCATGCTGTGACCTTCATATATCATCTTAGGCTTCTATTACACTTTAAAGGAGGCCCTGAAATTGATTTCCCATATTTTCTATGGATGAGTTTGAACAAAATGGTAAGAGGTGTCAAATCCCTATCCAAAATTGAGAAGACTAACATTTACCATCAAGGTCTCATTAAAATGTTAGTTTTACATGAACTTAGGAAGCAGAGGATTAGTTGGAAAACCCTTATCACTCAACACCTTCCCACAGAAAACAAACCTATGGAGGAAGCCTAACATGCTCCAAAGAAAAATAAGGAACCTCAAAATAAAAAGGGCAAGAAGGATAAGGCAACTCCATCATCATCCAGGAAAGTGAGCCAACACGAAAAAGCTAGTAGACAAGCAAGGTCCTCTCCCACAATCAATAAGTCTTTTAAAAGTCTTGAATCAAAAGGTAAAACCAAATTAGTAGAGGAGACTTCGACATTGTCACTTGAGGAGAAGGGCCATCAGACAAAAACTATGAAGAAAGGGAAGCATAGCTCCTAAACTAAAAGTAAACAGTCTCTAGAACAGTCCCCTGTCACCATTTTGCAAATAGAAAAGAAGAAAAGGAAGCTTGTGAGCACCCCCCATCCAGTACCTCTTTGTAAAAGAACCAGAAGGAGCATGGAAAAGAAGGGCAAAACAATTTTCAGTCCTCATACATAGGAAGATCCAATCGATCTTACCTCTCCTTCTGAAGACTTATCAGTCCAGGATGACATCCCTAGTTTGATCGAAGAACAAACCACTATTACTTTATGTGAGATGAGGGAGGAAGTCAAAGAAAGAGAATGCATCCAGCCAGTAATGATGGAGTCAACAAAGACCTTGACAAAAGAACAAATGAAGAAAAAGATTGGGGAACTACAAAAACAAAATCAGGAACTCAAACAAGAAGTGAAGGAATACCCACTATTGGATAGATATATCAAAAAGGAAAACAAGCAATTGAAAGCAACCAACCAACAACTTCAAGATGACCATGAAGAAACTTCTAACAATCTCAAGAAGGTACTACGACTCCTACAATACGTTAGGGTCATAAAAAGGGAGCTGAAAGAAGAGGCCTCAGCCATCAACATCATTGATCCACCAAAGTAAAGAATGCAGTCTCAAGTTTTGAAGAAATTTTGGGTTTGTTTTCAGTTGCATGAGAACATGCAATGATTTTGGCATGGGGGAATGTTGAGACCCCAAATTAACATCCCCACTACCCTATTATACTCCTCATCTATACCTTTTTGGCTTACCTAAGCTTGGGTGAAAGACAAGAACGCTACCATTAGCTATTGATAAGGTCATAAGGTAAAGTGTGATTAATACATGGATTTTGTGGTTTATTGAGCTAGGAAATTAAACATTTCATGTACTAATGCTTCAATTTGATATGTATAATATTTGACGTCTAGATAAATCCAACCTTCCTGTACTAGCTCAACTATCCGATACTTGTGCACCAAGACTTCCACTGTCCGAATTCGTTACCAAGCACATCCGATACTGAATCTCACCTATTGCGATCCGGTACCAACGGTTGTGGACTATCATGATCTGGTACCACCATTTGCGCACTGTCGTGATCTGGTACCACCATTTGCACACTATCGTGATCCGGTACCATCTACCTGTCATGATCCGGTACAATATAGAGAGCTGAATATACGAAGTTTAGTCCAGATCACGTCCAAGATAATTGTTGGATGTTTATTTTATTTAGCAAGGCTATGTTAGAATAGTTTGTTGATTGCATCATCCTCATGCACTTCTTGTCATGAGGATGAAGCTAAAAGATGTAACTGAATAAATAAAATTAACAATTCACTGATTTGCAAATCATTTCACCTCCTTGTGTTTCACAACTAAGACTGTTAAATAGTCGTGGAAAGGATGGTGGAAGAGTGGAGAGAGTTAGAATATTATAGCATGTGAAGAAACGTGTTATATTGCGTAACATATTTTGAGTGAAGATTAATAGAAGGGCATCATTTATCTCCATGTCTTGATTGTCTATGATTAAATGTGAGTTGAGTTGTTAGCATAAGTTTGATTCTATGTTTGAAATTTGAATGAGAGTAATGTGTGGGTTGAAAGTAAGCTTACTGTAGACTCCAGTCGCTGACCTATTGAAGCGGCAAGGGACCACCGCCCAACACAGGTCAACATTTTCGTAGATTAGTATTAGCATTTTTTTTTAATAGTGTAAAGCTTTAATTCTCTCAAATGATAGCAGTACAACTTACAGTAGGATTTCCATTATATGATTGCTTAGAGATATTTACTCGCTCTGCTTTTGCATATGCTCTATTTTTATGAATTTCATTTTGTTTCATAGACATGAATGTTGGCAGCAGTAGTCAGACATATCTGAAGGAGAACTAGTGAAGTTCACAATAGCACATTGTGAACCACATCATACTCAATATATTGACTGTTGAACTACCCATGCTATGTCTTGATGATTGATGTGTGATTTCCCTTTCAGAAGTGTGGATTGCATAGTTAGTTTTCTAGGTCGGATAGAAGAGTTGATCTATCAAGCGAACTCCATCTCATACTTGCATGTGCCATAATGGAGTAGATAGCCTCTCTGTGAAAGACAACCAAGTGCATTTCAGTTTGCTATTTTGTTTTGTTTCCAACATACATAATTTAGAATAGTTCTATACTCATGACATTAGAATTACCTTTCTTACTAGTGTCTTGTAACTCTGTTGATTACGAATCTCAGATTGATAATTAATGAGTGCATTATACTAAACATATAAGCACCACAACAATGACTAAGGTCAAGAAGAGGAGGATAATTCACATCTGATGAATTCAATAGTTACTGTGAAAAATATGGGATCGAGAGATAGTTTTCTATTGTAAGAACCTCTCAACAGAATGGAGTTGTAGAAAGTATGAACATAATAGTTTAAGAAATGGCCAGGGCCATTCTTGATGAATCATAATTACCCAAAACATTTTGGGAAGAAGTTGTTCAAACTACTATTAACTTTATCAATGATTCTCACATAATAATAAACAACAATAAAAACCCTTATGAGCTATGGCATGGTAGACCAACATTAATAAAGCACTTCAAAAAGTTTGGAAGAAAATGTTACATTAAAATAAATGAAGACAAGTTAGGTAAATTTGATTCTAGTGTTGATGAAGGTATCTTGTTATGATACTCCTCCAAAAGTAAAGGATACAAGTGCTACAACAAAAGGCTTCATAAAATAATTGAAAGCTTAGATATAAAATTAGATGAGGGAACACTAAAAGAAAACTAATAGATACATCTAGTTATGAAAAATTTTCATTGTTATCCATGAGTGAACCACACAAGTTTGTGCAATCAAGTCAAAATGACCATTGGGTCAAAGCCATGAATGAAGAACTAGACCAAATAGAGAAAAATAATACTTGGGATCTAGTCCCAAGACCCAATGACAAGAATTTAATTGGAACTAAATGGGTATACAGAAACAAGTTGAATGACGATGGACAAATAGTTAGGAGCAAGGCAAAACTTGTATGCAAAGGGTATGCTCAAGTAGAAGTCATAGACTTCGAAGAAACATTTTTGCCTATTGCAAGAATTGAAGCAATCAGAATGTTTTTGGTATTTACATGCTACAAAAAGTTCAATGTTTATCATATGGATATTAAATCAACCTTTTTAAATGGTGACCTAGAGGAAGAAGTTTATGTGGATAAACCTAAGGGTTTTCATCTAACTGACAAAAAGGATTATGTTTGCAGATTAAAGAAATTCCTGTATGGGCTAAAGCAAGATCCAAGAGATTGGTATTACAGACTGGACATATATTTGCACCAACAAGGATTCAAAAAGGGAATTGCTAATAGAAACTTATACATCAAGATTTAAGGTAATGATTTGTTAATTATTTTAGTGTATGTTGATGATATTATCTTTGGCAGTAACATTGAATTAATGAGTAAGAAATTTGCAGCTGCAATGTGCCAAGAGTTTGAGATGTCTATGTTTGGAGAACTTTCCTTCTTTTTTGGTCTACAAGTTCATCAATTCGAAAGAGGATTTTTTTTCTTTCTCAAAGTAAATATCTCAAGGAAATCTTAAAGGAGTTTGGCTTGGAAAACTGCGCACGAGTGAGCACTCCTATGACTACCAGTTGCAAACTCAAAAAATATGACACTGCTCTAGAAATAGATCAAACCATGTACAGGTCCATGATAGGAAACTTACTCTATCTCACTGACATCATACAAGTAGTGGGTTTGGTATGCATATTTCAAGCAAATCCTAAGGAAATTCATGTTCTTGCAATTAAAACAATATTTAGATACTTTCCATGAACTATTGATTACGGCTTGTGGTATCCAAAAGACACAAACCTAGTTCTTAGAGTTTATATAGATACAGGCTGGGTAACATTTCTTTAGTTTCATGTCTCAACAAGAAACAAACTTCCATTTCTCTTTATATAGCTGAAGCTGAATATATAGTTTCATCATCCCGCTGTACTCAAGTGTTGTGGATTAATAACAATCTCAAGGATATTCAAGTTCCATGTGATTAATCTGTCCCCATCATGTGTGACAATACCAGTGCTATTAATCTCTCTAAAAACCTTGTTCAAAACTCTAATACTAAGCATATACCAATCAAATATCATTTTCTTAGAGAACAGGTTCAGGATCAGGTGATCAAATTAGAGTATGTTCCCTCAAAAGAGTAGATTGCATATACTTTTACCAAGCCATTACCTAGAGAACCCTTTGAGTATCTCAGACAAAAGTTGGGGGTGATCTTGTCTTCCTTTCTTCAATAAAGAACACAACTCGCTACTTCGAAAAATCCCCACTTGTTATTGTATTAGGGAGAAGTTTTATTTTATGGATATGCGCACAGTCGAAGTTTGCAATGGCTCTCGATTTTATTCTGTTTAATGATGGTTATGTGTGTGAAACGAGGCTTAGAGGAAATAATATCCAAAGAATCTATTTTTCATTACTATCAAATGGGGATAATAATAAAACTCTGATGTTGATGCACATTAAAAGGGGAAGAAGTTTAACATATTGATTTGGCAGTTGCACACATTGAAAGGGGGCGAAACTTGTAGGGAGTAGCTCAACATAAAGGCTTTGTGGTGCACACATTGAAAGGGGGAGCAACTTGCAATTGCACAAATTTAAAGGGAGTAGCTTAGCATAAAGGCCATTTCTTTGGAAATCACCTTTTAGAACAGAGATGAAGGAAGGTTTTGTGTTGCACACATTGAAAAGGAGTAACTCAACATAAATTCCATTGCTTTGGAAATCACCTTTTAGAACATAGATGAAGGCTCTTTTATCTTCCATCGATGACAAAGGGGGAGTTTTTTGTAGATATATTTTCATTGATGTGAAATTGGTCATGGAAATGGTCAATTATAGCACAATAATAAACAAAAGAAGTGTGTAGTAGGATCGAAGAACGAAATGATCAATGGCACAGAAAAATATGGCACAAAGTATGGTGCACAGATAGAGGAAGTCATGAAAGGATGAAAACATAAGTTCATATAAGGATTGAAGGATGAAATGATCAATGGCATAGAAAAGGTTCAATGGGCAAAAGAAAATTTGTAGGGTGCTTTGACCTAGTGCGACGAATGATGCACTGGAGTGTGCTGAGACGAAGCCGGTGCGATGGAATATATTGTGATAGATTGCATGGAATATTGTGCATAATAAAATCTACAGGGTTCCCTGAAACACTATGAAAAATGGTGCAATGGAGTGTGACGAGACATACCCTATATGACAAGCGATGAAGTGGAATGTGATGGGATGAATGGAAATTTGGAAATCAAGTGAGCGAGTCACCAAGAAGTGCTAACAATTTGGTGGAGTCACTGGGTGAGCAAATGGTAGGCCAAGTGATACAAGATGAAGACTTGTGACTTGAACCTTGGGCTCCTATTCTATCTGTGAAGTAGGTGCTCTTTAGACCAGAATGTGAGTTGCTACGTCATTATTGAGGAGATGTTATGATAAGACTAGGTTCTGTTACTAGAGATGAGCTAGATCTCATTCATAGGAATATTTGGTCTGTTTTATTTAGTCAAAGAATGTTCAGTTGTAACTAGACGTTGATCTAGTCAAGATTTGTCCACAATATAACCATCATGCATCCACATACTTTATGTAGAAAAAATTGTAACTAACATGATCTTGATCTGGTCAAGATATGTCCACAATATAAATGTTACACTTCCACATACATGATGGTGAACTCAAGAAAAAACATTATAAATATGGATGCACTCTATTTGAGTCTAGTGTGGAGGAGTATAGAATAAAAAGGTTTTGCAACTGTTCAAAGACACTGAACTAGGGTGGTGCTAGGGTGAGTTAAATCTCACTGAGGATTGGTGTCCTCATCATTTGTAAAATCTTGGTGCTTGATAGGATTGATGTCCTCATTATCTGTGACAGGTTGGTGTCCTCATTATCTGTGAGAGGTTGGTGCCTGAGAGGATTGGTGTTCTCATTATCTGTGACAGGTGGGTTCCTGTTAAGATGAATAATTATAATTGTAAGTTGGTGGTTGCAGAGGAACATAAAGAAAGATGTTATGTGGTTTTATCTCGAATTAGGTTTCCACGTAAAAATCTTTGTGTAATGCATTTTCTTTGTTGCATTTTTTTTTCTTCATATATTACTAATTAAGTAAGCATTTCTAAATAACTTTAAATTGTTGAAAGGAAATAAAATTGAGAAATCCGATACAATATTAATTCACCTCCCCCCTCTTAGTATTGGTGTAAGTCATAAAAACTCTACCTAGAGTGGTCATTCTCTCTTCCTTGATACTCACTTCAGTATTCCTCTTGTTGTTTCACTTGTTCTTTGCTTGGCATTTCTTTTGGGCATCTACCTTATTTCCTTGGCACTTTTCTTGGAAAACCCAAATTTTTAGTATGTTCAAGGATGGTGTTTTGATTGCTCCATGCCACCTGTGCTAGAAGGCGGGAAACCCAAAAATTCATTTATTCTGACATGTTTCTTGTGTGTAGGAGGGATTTCCAATTTTGGTTCCCAAGTCATCTCAAAAAAGTTAAGTGGTGACCAATGCTTTTCCTTATTCAACATTATTTTTTCTTCTTACTGATCTCTCCCTTGTGTGGAACTTCCCTCTTCCTTGTTGCTCACTTCGGTATTTTTCTTGCCATTTCACTTGTTCTTTTCCTAGTGTTTCATTTGGGCACATTCCTTCTTTCCTTTCCACTTATTTTGAAAATCCCAAGTTTTTATGTACATGGAAGGATGGAATTCCATTTACGCCTTGCAACTTCTGTCAAGTAAGGTGTGAAACCCAAAATTTGTTTGGTCTCTGACATGTTTCTTGTGCATAGGTAGGCTTGCCAATTTTGTCTCCCAAGTCATCTTAGAAAAAATCAAGTGGTAATCAATTCTTCTCCTTATTCAATTTTGTTTTGTCTTCTTACCAATCTCTCCCTCTTATTGTCATTCCCTCTTCCTTTTTTCTCACTTTAGTCTTCCTCTTGTCATTTCACTTTTTTTATACTCGGGGTTTTGTTTTCGATGTCTTGAAGGATCACATTTCTTTTACTACATCTCACTCATGCAAAGGAAGGTGAGAAACCCAAAATTAATTTAGTTTCCTCACATATTTCTTGTGTGTGAGAAAGCTTGCCAATTTTTTCTCCCAAGTCATCTCAAAAAATTCAAGTGGTGACCAAGGCTTACCATTATTTGGCAACACATTTTTTCTTACCAATCTCTCCCCTCTGTGGTTTTTCTCTCTTCCTTGTTTCTTTCTTCAATATTCCTCTTTACATTTCAATTATTCTTTGCATGGAATTTCACCTAGGCATTTTCCTTATTTCCTTGGCACTTTTCTTTGCAACCCCAAGTTTTCAATACATTGATGGATGGAATTTTGTTTACTTCGTTCCACCCTTTGCAAGGAAGGTGGGAATCCCCACAAATTGTTTTTTCTCCTCACATGTTTCTTGTGCATGGGAGGGCTTGCTAAATTTGTCTTCCAAGTCATATCAAAAAATTTAAGTGGTTAGAAATTCTTCTCCTTATTAAACAATATTATTTTCTTCTTACCAAACTCTTCCTTGTGTGGTTGTTCCCTCTTATTCACTACCTAGTTCATTCTTCCTATTGTCATTTTTATTATTCTTTTCTTGACATTTCATTTGGAAATATTCCTTCTTTGCATGGCACGTTTCTTGGCAACCCAAAGTTTTTTGTATGTGGAAGGATGGTGGTTCATTTACTCCTTTCCAATGGTGCCAACTAAGGTGGGAAACCCAAAATTAATTTGGTCTCCTCACATATTTCTTATGCACATGAAAGCTTTCCAATTTTGGATCCCAAGTTGTCTCAAAAAATTTAAGTGGTGAACTATGCTTCTCCTTATTCAATAATATTTTTTTTTCTTACATATCTCTCCCTTGCGTGGTCATTCCCTCTTTCTTGTTGCTTTCTTTGGTCTTCATGTTTTCATTTTAATTGTTCTTTGCTTCATGTTTGATTTGGCCATATTCCTTCTTTCCTTGACACTTTTCTTGGAAATCAAAAGTTTTCTATACATTGATGGATGGTGTTTCATTTACTCCATTCCACTCATGCCAAAGAAGGAAGGAAACCCCAAAATTCTTTTGGTCTCCTCATATGTTTCTTGTGCATGGAAAGAATTGAAAATTTTGATTCCGAAATTTTCTCAAAACATTTAAGTGGTGGCCAATGATTCTCCTTATTCAACAATATTTTGTCTTCTTATGCAACTCTTCTTAGTGTGGTTGTTCCCTCTTCTTTGTTTCTCACTTTACTCTTCCTTTTTTCCATTTTGTTTGTTCTTTGCATGGAATTTCATTTATCCATCTACCTTATTTACTTAGCACTTTTCTTGGAAATATTTTTTTTTTGATATGTTGATGGATGTCATTTCATTTACTCCATGCCACCCATGCCAAGGAAAGTGGGAAACCCACAAATTCATTTGGTTTTCTCAGATGTTTCTTGTGCTTGGGCAAGCTTGACAATTTTTTCTCCCAAGTTGTCTAAAAAAAGTTAAGTGGGGACTATTGCTTCTCCTCATTCAAAAATATTTTTATCTTATTACTAAGATTTCCCTTGTGTAGGTGTTCCTTCATCCTTTTTTCTCACTTTGGTCTTTGTCTTGTTGTTTCACTAGTGCTTTACATGTCGTTTCATTTGAGCATCTACCCTTTTTCCTTAACACTTTTCTTGGCAACCCCAAGTATTTGGTACAATGAAGGATGGTATTTTGTTTATAAATGGAAGTGTCATTTTGTGTGAATGGTGTTACGATAAGCTAGTTATTTGTTAGGTCTACCTGAAACCATGAACTCCACCCTTCAATTTTTTTTGGATCATTGTGGCTCCCTAAGAGGGTTTTCTCTAGATACTTTCATATATTTTCACCATAATTTGTTGTTGGGTCTACCACGTTGATTCAATGAATAAAATGTTTTATATTACCCACTTATTTGTGGATGTAAGTGTTATTTCATGCAAGCAATGACTTGTTAAATGAGTTTCCTATTGGGTCTGCCTGAAAAATTGACAGTGGATCATTTATAGGTTGGTCATATTCTAGTCATGTACCATCTCTCTCTTTAACAAATGATTTGTAGGGTTGTTCAAGCTCATCATAGGAGGGACTTTAAATATAGTAATTTTTTAGTTCCTTTATACCTAATGCTTAATCCCTATGGACCTTAAATACTATAACACTCAACATTTAAAACCCTTATTTAGTAACCCACATGTTATTTTTTATTTATGATATGTGTAACATCCCCACTATAATATCATGTTTAATTAGTGCTTAATGTAGATGTCATATGTGGCTACAACCAAGATGTATATGTGAAATGTATTCTGAGTTTTAATAATAATATTTTATGGTAGCTACTAAGGGGACATGGATAGATATGGGGGCTAAATTAATCCACAAGGGAGGGGAGGATATAAGAGAATGGTCAAGAGGGGGTCCGAGGGAGAATTACCAATGTATATTAATTCAACCCATTTTCATAAATTTTATATTTGTATATGAAACTTCTAATTTCTGATTGAGTGTTCCTAATGCCAATCATTGAATACATGTAAGAGGGTGAGTGTGAGAATTCACATCCCATAGTTATTGGGCACATGGGGGAGGAGTAAAATTGGATTAGGGAAGAGTGTGAGTCAAGAAAGGAAAGCCAAACAGAGGAAATTTGTTTGGGTTGGGACAACAATTTTAGACAATCAATATTTTTGCATGAGCAACAAGTAGAAAGCTTGGAGTTGGAACATCCATGGAGGGAGAATTCTAGAGCATGTTGGAGCGTATTTGGATCATTTTGGAGCTAAATATTGAATATACATCTTGCCAGGCCTAAAGAGTGAACTCTGGGGTGAGTTGCACTGTAACAACAAGTGTTTGTTTTTTTTGTTGATAGTTTTCCTAGTAGTGAGTTCCCTTGAGTTCTCAGCTAAGAGATTCATGGTTACTTATGCCAGAGAGACCTTGATAAATGAAAGGGACACCCAAGGGACTAATATCAGTGAAGGGGTACATTACTTGGGTTGGGAAGGTTGAGAGGAAGGGAGATGGTGGAAAATCAGGATATTTGTAGGAGAATATCAGTGGGTTGTGGGATTTCTTAGCTATGAGTGGATAGTGAGAGACCACCCTCTTTTGTGGATTAATAGTCTCATCTCAAGGGTGATTTTATTTTGAGATTTGGAACAATATATGGTTAGGGGGAATTTATGTCCCAAGTAGGTGGTTGTACAAACGTTTCTAAAAGGTAAGTGGTTAATCTATTTACGTGTTGTATTTATTCGTTTATTTGTTGTGCATTAACTATGAAATTGTGAATGATTTGTGTGTTGTTGTGTTGAGTTATTTGAGACACATTCATGTCATTTTAGCTTACTATAGATCCATAAAATTAATAGTAATAGACAATATTTGAGTGTGTGTGTAATTTGTAGCTCAAAACTACAAGAATTAATTACTAAATTAGATAGCATAATTTTTCATTTTTATGATTACTATGCACCATAATGTTCCTCAGTTGGGCTAGGGGACGTTGCATTATGGTATCAAAGTGTCTGGTTCAAACATTGGACTTGCATGGGCCTGAACCAATGTGAGTTTGACAATCCGATGTTGCAATTTTTGTTTGTGATGAACTTGGGGAAAAACAGAGAAAAGCATAGTGAAACCCCCAAATTCGTGAACAAAATATGAGTTTAAATGATTAAGGATTGTCTAAGAGAGGTTCAATGGAGTAGATATGCATATTTGCAGAGTTAAATTTGACCTGGAAGGTCGAAATTTGAATTTTAATGGTTGTTGTAGAGTTGCATGAAGTTTGGTGAATTGATGGTCAAGATCGCATTTGATTTTGCGATCAATGACCGAGATTCATTTTGATAAATTTAAAAAATTCATAAGGTTTCAACCATTTGAAATGTTGAGTAGATCAACGAGCATGATTCATTTCTGGTAGTTAGGAAGTTGAATCAGATCGATGGTCTAGATTAATTTTGACCATTTGGGGGTTGGAGCCAATTGATGGTCAAGATAAGTCTTAATAATAGACCGACGACCAATATTAATCAGGGATTTGGTCAAATTTCTAAGCGTTGAAAATTCACTAAGAGAAACAGTTGATGACCGATGGTTGGGTCGACAGAATTAGTGATGAGTGTCATTCATCCAAAATAAATATTTGATGGTCGATGGTTGGACATCGACAAAGTTGGACAAATTTAGTATATCAATGACCAAGATCGTTTTTCAATAGGATATCAAAGGTCCAAATTCATCGGGAATTTGGAAGATATTCTCTAAGTGTTGGATTTGGCTAAAGGAAATTGTTGATGGGCCAATGGTCAGGCAATATACTAAATTTGATGAAGTGTTTTCAGTTTCCAACAACAATTGTCAATGGTTGAGTGTTGGTCGATTTAGTGAGGATTTTAGGTTGTCCAAGAGAAATGATAGATGGTCGATGAAGGACACAATGTGATGATGTGTCATGCCATGTTAGAATCCATGTGGCATGCCATGTAATCCAATTTGAAACCTCAGAATGATGTGCCATGCCACATCAGCAACAATGTGTCATTCCACAACAACAGTTTCCAAGTTATCCCAAAAGTGGTCAATGGTCAACAGTCGGGTTAGCAAAATTAAGGAAGTGTTTTCGAGAATCAATGGGGATGATTGATGACCGATTGGTCGATGTTTGGGTGTCGGTCAAATTGGTGAGGAGTTTCATTCACCAATGAAAAATGCCTACAACTGATGATCGATTGTCAGTTTGGTTGGTTTAGACATGCATTATCGCAAAATATATACTTTCCCAAAGCCTGAGGGCAAGTGGGATTAGATTGATGTAACATAGAGGTATTCCTATCACTGTCACCCGAACAGGGTACCTATTTCTCTTTAGGAGGAGGAGAGCCTCACTCCAAGGGAGACCTCCCAGGACCTATTTGGTTGATGAAGGGAAAAAAGACACGGTGAAAAACCACCCCTCTCTGTAGGTCACACAACAGAAGAAGTCACTTGGATAAATTTTAAAGGGACAAGGGAAAGTTAAAATGGGTTTGTACTTGCTCTTTACCAATGAAAAATCAAACGTTGGTAGAAACAATGATATCAATGATTAGAATCAATGACTTCTTAGATACATTATATATGCTGCTAGAACAAGTTATATACAATAAACATGAGATTATAGAAGCAACAATGTATCTTGAAAATTGCAAGTTATGATGACAAGGAAAGGATACAAAAGGTCTTGTAAACTTGATAATACTTTGTCACTCACAATTTTCAATATTAAAACAAGTCAATAATGATTTAAAAAAGGGTTGTCAAATTATTTATAACAACAACAATTCAATAGCTATGACAAGAACAAACCACTTCAGAAAATAGTGCTTTTCTAAGGCAATAACACACACTTTTAACACTTAATGATAGCAATTTTCCTAGCACAAGTTTTTGGGTAGTTTTGTTGTTAGTATGGGCTAATAATGGTTGCAAATAGTCTCTATAACAACAGTTAAAACAACAACAAGGTTATTTATAACAAATTCATAAATGCACCTTTAGAATAGTAACAAATGTAGTTTAAAGCCTCAAAGTGATAGTGCTTTGGCTTGTGCAATTTCTGGGTTAGTTTACCTAGTTAATAGGCTTGATAAGGCTGCTAAGAAGAGGCTATACCATGGATTTTAGCAGTATAAAATGTAGTGGTTAGTAATATATACTAGGTTAGTAAATTAGTAGAGTATCAAGTGGAAGAATTTGAGTTGAGGTTGGTAGTCTTATCAAGAAGTAAGAGAAGAGGAATAGTACCTTTCAAGGGGAAATGGAGTCAAGGAGGCCAATTTCTTCTAAGGATGCTAATTTATGATGATACACAAAAGTATAAGAGCGAATTTTTTTTAGGAGGAGTAGCAACTTAAGTACTCCTAGATTTTTACCTCAAGAGACAAAGTGCTAGGGTGTAGGCACTTCTAGGCCCTAACACCTTTCTCTCCTTAGAATTTTCATGGAGTAGAAATTATGCAACAATAACCAAATGCAAACCCTTATAGTGCTAGCAATTTAGGGCTCTAGGGTTTCACTAGTTACTAGATCAATTCAGTGAAAAGCTTGGCAAATAAAAAGTAAGAAAGTAGCAAATTAAGTTTATTACTTCAAGAATTAAATACACAATGCAATTTCATAATCTTGTATGAGCAAATAAAACCATACAATAAACCATTCAATAGATGAAAAAATGAAGATTCTACTTACTTGGACCAAGAATAATCATGATTATACCATGTAAGATCACCACAAAACTCCAAAAATGATCCAAGTTGCAAACACAAGCCTTAAACAAGAGTGATGCTTCACTATTTCAGCCAATGACCCCAATAGGGTGCAAATTTTAGACCTATTGTCTTTCTATGACCAGTTATTGTGTAAAAATGAGAGTACTTTATGTTTATTTATACACAATTATGACCCTTAATTCACTTTTAGGTCAAAACAGAGTCAACCTGGCCAGTTTAAAACAAAAAATCAGTTTTGACATAATTAAAATAATTTTTCATCCAAAAACTCCTCCAAGGGTGACGTCATGCCCCTCTAGGGTGTCGTTGAGCCCCATATGTGGAACATTGAACTAGTAAAGTTGAGTGCTTTGCCTCTAGAGGCCTAAAATGATCCCCACACGTGCCATCAAGCTCACAAATGCCTCCAAAGATGAAACCCTAGCTTTGGATGACGTGAAGGGTTATCATGGTGACGTCGAGGGACCTCAAGGGATAACATCCATGTGGGAAGAGAAATATCCCCTGGGTCAAGGTATGCTAAGGTTCCTCCAAAGGAAACATCCTTCTTTCTCCTGGTGGTGAAAGTTTTTCAATCTCTTCTTTCCCCTGGATGGGGTTTCAACATCCATTTTTGGGCTTTAAGCCCCCAAGAAGGTCTGAGTTAATCATTCCCTCATGTGTATCTATCCACAGGGCAAGGTCCTGGAGAAAAAACAAGTACTCCCTCCAAGGTTTCATAAGTCACAAGGATCATATCATGTAAATCACATCTAATAATTAAATTACTCAAACATTTGCATCAACCCCCCCTTAACCCAAAACAAATGCTCAAAGAAGTTATGCAATTTGACAAGTTAGTTTTGGAGAGGGTCTCAGGGTGTCCTATTGGGATAACTTCTCTTAAGTTTGGGTTGTTTCCCAGATGGAGTCTAGTCCAAGTCATGTAAGTGTATGAGGTGACATGGGGTAGATATTTTGTCATGGGGTTCATGTGATAACATGGAAATGTAAAGTCTTACATGTGGGTGCCTTTGTACAGGGTGAGTTGCACCTTGTCATGAATGCAATTTTTTCCTATCCCATTCATTTCCTTTTACTCTTATCTTTATTTCTTTTAATATTTTTCTCTTGTGCTTCAAGGAAATATTTGAGGGCCACTTCTTTGGCTTGATGACCATAAGTGAGAGCATTATCCACAAACATTTCAAAGAAATGAGAAGGCTATCTCGTGATGAGACCCCCTTTCTCTTGGCTATGACATCAAGAGAAGCTACCCTAGCTTGGTTACCATATAGGTGGTAGTGTCATACCACTACATTCCCATGGTAATAATAGGTCAGTTCATGATGAGACATCTTATCCATCAACTAGTACTTTGAGTGTTTATGTTATCTTATGGGTCACATTTTCTTACTGCAAATATTTTCACTACTTTATTGGGGATCCATGGGTGAAGCATATCGAAGGTTTCAACATTGGATTCTAACTCTTTCAACCTACTTTTACCCTCTAGGCCTTTATCCCCTTCTTCCCATAAGGTAACGTACAAACCTTCCTAGTGTAGCCAATCCCAATGCCCAAACAAGGATAGGGGAGATGAAAGGAATAAATATGAAAAGTGGTAAGTATGGAGGGAACAAACGATGAATTTTCACAGATCAACCTAGTAGAAACCCATCTTAAAGGGAAATCAACTTATTAGGACACCATGTCACCCTTCTAGGTATGAACGAGGCAAAGAACATAATTTCCAAGTAAACATCATGAAATGAAGAAGGATTCAATACAACATATTCAAGTGCTTCAAAAATCAGAGTGATACATACCATGATACCCAGACTCATTACCTTATGGAGAAAGAATAACCACTACTTCAGGATGAGGCTAGTGTGATGGATATTGTTGTTGATGATACGTGGACTGCACTAAATAAAAGAGGGGCCCTCTGGGGCCATGCTTAAGTCGTCTGGCTCTCGGTACTCCATGTATAGGACCTATGGGCCTCAAGATATGATATCCTTATTTATCCCTAGGCTAGGGGATAACATCTGGATCCAATTCATGGACATGTTCTCACCGTAGAGCGCATGAAAACTTCAACATCTATGGTATGACCTCTTCCTTCTAAATCTCAACAAAAGATATCAATAATCCCTAGGGTGGTGATATCACCCCTTCATCCATATATGATAAAAGCATCTCTAGTCTAACATATGATTATGAGCATACATATATACATAATGAATAAAGACAATATGAAAAATGAAACTACAACTATGCTAACATGATATGCAATGGTATGTAAAATGGATGAAAATTACTACCTATCCTAACTTACCTGTGCTTATCGGTGAAGTCAAATATCTTCCCCATGATGGGGTTTGAGGAGGCATCCACTAACTAGTAATGGGCATTTCCTCCCTTTGATTGTGGGCAAGTATTAGGAATCATTGACTGACTTCATTCTGATCTTGAAGGGTCTAAATCAAAACTTTGTCCATCCCTTAATGTTGTTAGGATCCCCCATCTTTGTATCCCACTCTAAAACCTAATCTCCTTGATTGTAGTCCCCTCCTTCAGAATCAACTGATTCTTGTATTCTGGTGTATTATGTCGAGGGATGGGGGTGGGGTTCTATAGTAAATACATATTCTTGGTTTAGCTAAGTCAAAAAAATTTCATCATCCCCCTTCCATTTGATGAAGCCAATGCCTTTCCCTCTAAACCTTATCAAATTGCCAATTTCATCCTCTTGTGCAGAAGAATAGTCATCCTAGTCTTCAGAGAGGTTAGAGGCATCATCAGTATAATCTCCCCAACTTGTATATGTCTCCTATTCCATAACGATGGGGTGGGATTCTACAAAATCACTATCCCTTATATATGTTTCGTGAAAATGTAATGTCTCATCATTACCTTGTGATTGCTAGGAGGATTCTGGTCACCCTTTCCCTTGGTCCATGTTATCTCATTAATATTGTCTTCTTCTACCAAGGGAAGAGTGGTCCAGTCTTGAAATAAGAAGGGATCTACAAAGTTGTAGTTACTATGTCAGTGATTACACCTTTCAATGTGTTCCATCCTCTTTGGCTTGTTATGCAAGGTGATACAATCTTTATCCATGATAGGGATAGTTGTGTAGGAAAAGTCCATTTGCAGACTTCCACCTAAAGTAGCAGCCCATTCCATAGATAATATCATTCCCCAAGTGTCAGGTATATCAACAACAATGACATACATTATGATGGGGAAATAAAAGTAGTTAGCAAGGTGGACTTGAAGACCTTCCATCAATTCATAGACCTTGATGCCCTTTGACTCAAATCTGCAAACATTGGCATAAGGACTTGTAACTTCCAACCCTAGTTGGTTCATAACCTTCAAAATCGTCATATTGACAGATGACTCAGAGTCAAGCATGCAATTATGAAGACATAGGTCATCTATTAGCAAGGAAGTGAGAAGGGGTGTTTGTTCATTTTTCTCAAAATGACCAATTGTAATAGTGTGGAAGTTTCTTCAAACAATTGTTGGTCATCTAGGGTTCGTTTTGTCAAAGAAGGTATTTCCATAGTTCCATGAATACTTTTGACCTTTTGTAAGATATAGGCCATAGTAGTGCTTAAGTTGGTCCTATCATTACTAGGTTTTGGGAAAGGTTGGGTTAGATTCCTAGAATACACCTGGGTCTCTCCAAGATTCACCCTTAAGTCCTCACTTGTTTGGCTAAAGCACTTAATCATAGGGTTCATCATGTCTTTATTTTCTTGGATCTGCTTTGGTGTGAACAAGGGAAATATGGAATCTACATAATTAGGTGTTACACATTATTTTCGTCATCCCTATGACCATTAATGATGTAAACCTATCTGTTGCCTTCAGAAGGGTCAATGGCCTGAGTTCCTGAAGAGAGAAGGGAGAAGAACTTTTCCTGAGAAAAGAAGTTGCATTTTCCTATGTAAAAACCTTATAAAAAAGGAAGTTCGCAGGCTGCCTATGTATTAGGGTGCGAGAATGCCTGATTCTCACAGGCTGCATCATAGCTAGGGTGCGAATAGTTCGCAGGTTGAACTATACGTAGGGTGCGAGAATGCTTACACGTGGGAAAAACGAGCGTTTTCTCAAATCTTCTAGAAGGAGAAACTTCCATGGTGAGGTGGCATCTAAATGGTTTGGATCTTACTCGCTTTCATGATTTAGTGGGATCATCCTAACCTCCTCACCTTATCCTCTTCAACTTATAAAATGAGAGGAGCTCTCATGGAGAAGGGGTTCTTGAGCTTGTTAGCTTTGGTTGGCTTGGAATTA
>ML779370.1:95869-112934 GCA_009831015.1 Picea engelmannii
TAATATGATTCTTTCCTATAAATCTTGTTGTGTTTTATTGTATGATTCCTTGATCACATACATAGGTTTATATTGAGTTTATGCTATTGCTATCACTTTGGTTGGTTGCATTCTTTTGTAGGTTCATCATTGTATGAGCGTTGAAACAGAGCTAGGATGGCGGTGGTGAGAGGAAGCGACATTTAAATGGTATGTCACTCATCCCTCTTTGGTAGTAAATTCAATATCTAAAACTTAAGGAAAGCGTCATGTTCTGGTGTGTTTTGTTCTAGATCCAGGTGGATCTAGGGAGATCAGTTAGTGTCTGCACCTACCGATTAGTCCAATAACAAAATTGGCGACTTCACTGGGGATCAGATTGTTTCCTAGTTAGTTTAGTTTCCCTTGCTTTGATTTCTTGTTTTCTGGTCTCTGAGTCAGTGGGAGATCCATCCAAACTCTCTGGATCTGAAAGTTCACTCAAATTTAACCCTTTTTCAAATTTTTTCTTGTTTACAGGCATTCTCGCACTGTACCCTTTAGTGGCCTGTGAGAATCATTGATGTTCGCACCCTACTGTTCAGTTAGGTGAGAACTTCTCGCACCCTACCAATGTCTAGCCTGCGAGAATACCTAATTCTCGCACTACACTCTATTGCTAGGCTGCAAACTTGTTTGTAAATTTTTTTGGATTGGGTCTTGTCATCTTTTGATGACCCAGTTTTGCTTTGATCAGCTGGATTGAGATTTTAGAGCCTATATTGATCTTCTTACAGTCTGCTTGACATTCTTTGATTTTCTTTTAGCCACTTTTTCTTTTTTTGGTTTTGAGGGATTAGTCTCTTGCTTTGAGTGTCTTTCAATTACAAAGCATGTGTTTTCTTTAGAATTGTTTAGGGAAAGATCAGATTTCTTTTGAATAGTTCGCTTTAAAAGAAAACTTTTAGTTTGGATTTAATTTATTTCTTTATATTATATTGGGGGCATCCTTGCATTTGAAGTAGCGAAATTGCATGATTCTTGGTGTTTTTTGATCTTAAATTATGAAAAAGTTTCCCCCTCATGGCCGGGGGGGGCCATGAATCGTGCATTGGTGTTCAGTACCTTTTTCTCATCTCTTGAGAATCTTGATATTGATGAGTTTAATATATTTTGGGACATCGTGCATATGGGAATGATAAATGTTTTCTCCTTCTCATAGCATAGCTTTCATCGAAATGAAAAGATTGCATCTTCATATCTTTGCATAATTTTTGAGTCGGTCAAAACACCATATTGTCCACGCCATTTTCCTTTTGAGTAACAACAGCCATAAAATAAAGCGCTTATAAAAATTGATTAGACATTTTTATCTTTTCTGGTAGCAAGCCTACATTAGATTAGTCATAGGGCTTTGGAATAGGTGTGAAAGATAACTTTCCAAAGTTGCAAACAAACATAGAATCTTGAGTTAGGGAGCAGTTAACTCCACTTATTACATTTTGTCTTGGGAAGCCCTTCTAACACAAGGGTCAATCACGAGGTCGCATTGAGACTAGAAGAGTTACTCACCCTGCTTTGTTGGTCTTGGTGTAGATATTACGTGTATTATGGGGGTCGCTTGAGAGGTATACCCACAATGATGAGTGGAAGCCTTTCGAGTTGATTTTGGGCTAGATACCCTGCCCTTGCACGTGGATCAAACTGTCAACTGTTTCCCCAGGCATCATTGTAGTAATTGGTAACCTTAGTGGCCTATCTCTCTAGGTTATTTACACGAGGTGACTGTGGAGGGGCAAGTCTTCGCAGTACCTGGAATCGACGTTGGCGAAACTCACTCGGGCTCCTTGGAGGGTATAACCATGATTATGTGTGGGAGCTTGCACCAGGGTGTAAGTCTGTTAAGCAGGTCGTCAACGTAACTTTTCCACCCACTCTATCTCATCCCTTTCTTACATTGTTCCCGTGATGTTGGATTTCATCACCAACTAGTGTGCTCATTGTAAGAAGGTTTTGTTTGTTTGCTTGCTTCCTAGATTTTTGGTGTGTGTTGTTTGTTTTCCCTAGTAGACTCTAGGTTGGATTTATTTAATGTCGTCAGTTCCTGGAATGACCACTGAAGGAACCCCTGCTCCAGGGGAACCTTTTGTTTTTCCTTCTTATGGAAACATTGGTCCTCCTCACATCACTACTTTGAGCCTTCCAGGTCTCACTATTGGATTGCCGGTATGGTTATTTTCCACTTAGGTAATCCCGAATGCAGTTAGTGCTTCAGTCACAAGCACTTCCCCCCAAGAGAATCAACCTCATGTTGATCCTTCACCTTCTTCACCAATAAGGTCTTCTTCGCCTTCTTCGCTTGCAATGTCGCCTTCTGTTTCATCTTCTTCGTTGGGTGAAAGTTCTGAAGCTAGTAACCCAGTGAATAAGAAGAAGAAGAAAAGGAAGAATAAGAAGAAGAAAATTAAGCAAGGATCCAAACCTCCAACCACTGTCAAACATGTTGGAAAACAACCAGTTACTGTTAATCGTGCTGGGAGTGTTGATGATGTCAAGATCACCCAAACAACCCGTAAACCCAAGCACCCTTGCAGGCTTTGTAAGGGTAGCCATCTTCTTAAGGATTGCCCTGGTCTATCCAAGGTTATATAAGCATGGTATAAACACCCTCGCCAACCCATGTCGTTAGCCTCTGAACAACATGCTGACGACCCCCCGTCAACCAGTCATGATACGGTTGGGAAGAAGAAAAGTAGAGTCAATTTCTCGTGTATGTTATGCAAAGGGAGTCATTTAACTCATCTTTGTCCTCATATGGAAGAAGCCTTAAAATTCCTGGAAGACATGATTGATTCACAGCCTCAACTTCCAGCTGCTTATCGCAAGATTTCTCTCAACCCACCTGTAGTTGATGGAATGATCAATCCGGACCCATCGCAAGTCAATCCGGTTGATCATGTCGTCAATCTGGTCACGTCCTTAGTTGAACCAGTTGACAACGTCTTTGATCCACCATCGTCCTTAGTCAATCCCACTCTCCCCTCAGAGAGTGAAACCCAAGCAGTCGATCCGTTTCCACCTATCAACACCATTCTCCCCCTGGAGAATGAAACCCAAGTGGTCGATCTGATCTCTCCATCGGTTGATCCTACTCTCTCGCTCGAGAGTAAACCCGATATTGCCCATGTTTTTCTCGTTGATACAGACTCTGTCGTGTCAAGGGGTATTTCTCCTTCTCTCGTGGAACCCTCTCCAAGTAATGAGGCCATCCATTTTGATTGGGGTGTGCTAACTGGACCTCATCTTCCTTCTTACCTTCCTTTCCAGATTACAGTACAGGTTTGTGGTCGGATGTTCCCCAAACATTGATAGATGAAGGTTCGTCTGTTAGTATTTTTTCCTCTATTGTTTGGCAAGCTTTGGGTTGTCCTCCACTTGCATCGGTTACGTAGAATCTGTTAGCTTTTAACAGAAGAACTAGTCAACCTTTAGGGACCCTTCCTCAGTTTCCTATAACTTTGGGAGGGAAAACTGTCTTTATTGATGTCATGGTAGTCCAAGACCCCTTGGATTTCTCTTTACTCCTTGGGCGAGATTATGTCTATGCCATGAAATCTATTGTGTCTACTCTTTTTCGTGGGATATCTTTCCCTCACGATGGACGAGTTGTGACTGTTGATCAACTTTCATTCATTGACACTACCTAGATTGCCTCCCTGAATGGTTCTTGTATGCAGATAGTATCGCCCCTACCATAGGTCAATTATGTGGCATTGTCTCCCATGGCTTCAACTTCTGATGACTTAGATCTAGTAGTTGACATGGTGATATCTTCGATAGGGTTGTTAGAGCCTGATCTCTTTACTCCTGTTGCGACCCTCAACATGGTGTCCTTCCAGAGTGTGTTTCTTCCTTCCAACGAAGACCTCTTGGAAGCCATGACCGATTTTTGTCCCTTGACATGGTGTCATTCCGGAGCATTGTCCTCTTGGAATCCATGATCAAGAAGAGATTTTATGAGGATAGTTTTTGTGTCTCTGAGGCAACCTCGTTAAAAAATGAAACAAAGGTCTTTGAGCATAGTTTTCTAATTTCAAGCTCATTAAAAAATGAAACCACCTGAGGATAGTTTTTGCATCTCTGAGGCAACCTCGTTAAAAAATGAAACAGAGGTCTTTGAGCATAGTTTTATAATTTCAAGCTCGTTAAAAAATTAAACCACTCGAGGATAGTTTTTGCGTCTCTGAGGCAACCTCGTTAAAAAATGAAATAGAGGTTTTTGAGGATGGTTTTTTGATTTCAAGCTCATTAAAAAATGAAACCACCTATGAGGATAGTTTTTTGCATCTCTGTAGCAACCTTCTTAAAAAATGAAACAGAGGTTACGAGCATAGTTATTGTTTCTGTGTCAAGCTCGTTAAAAAAAGGAAATAGTTTTCTCCCTCTCTATTTGAGTCAAGTCCTTCATCTAGTATTTGAAGCTTCATTTCATTCTCCTTTGCAGTTGGATGAAACGAAGCTTGGGGGGGAATTTTCCTCAGCCTCTGGACTTCATGTTGAAGTTAAGCCACTAGTTTCTTAAGCTGGGGGCTAAGTACCAACCATCCGTGTGTTATGCATTGGGAAGTTACAAGCATAGTTTCCTCTGGTTCAAGCTTGTGTAAAAATGAGACCAGGTCCAAGCATAGTTTTGTTTATTTTTTAAGCTTGTGTAAAAATTAAAATCTATCCCAAGTATAGTTTTGTTTTGTTTTAAAGCTTGCGTAAAAATGAAAACAATCCCGAGCTTAGTCTTTGTTCTTTCTCATGCTCGTAAATACATGAGAATAAGTTACCGAGCTTAGTCTTTGTTCTTTCTCATGCTCGTAAATCAATGAGAATGTAACGGAGTATACTTTTATCACTTTTTTGGACTCGTAAAGGTTATACGAAAAAGGAACCCCCTGGAGTTCTCTTTAAGCTCTTTTTAGACTCTCTAAACATGAAAAGATTGTCGAGGGATCTTGTTCTTTTCACGCTCGTTAAAGTATTTGAAGAAAACGTCTATTGAGCGATAATTTATCTCTTTTTTGGTCTCATCAGACTACTTTACGAAAAAGGAACTGAGAGATTTTTCTTTAAGTGTTTTTCAGACTCTCTAAACATGAAAAACCCATGGGTTTTCTTTCTTTGGACTCCTAAAACAAACATTGAAAGGCCCATATGGGACTTGAGTTTTCTTTAAGTGTTTTTTAGACTCTCTAAACATGAAAAACCCATGAGTTTTCTTTATTTTGACTCGTTAAATAAACATCGAAAGACCCACCATGGGACCGAACCACTCCTTCCTACGGTTCGTTAAACATACTCCGAGGGACTCATCCGAAGGATGAGCTTACATTACAAGCATATGTTATCCTCCTCAAGCTTGTGTAAAAATAAAGAGGTACTCGCCATAAATGGTGGGGGAAAAATTGGGAAAGAATTGTGTCTAAACCTGTATTCTATGGAAGAGTCACTTTTGAACATGACACCCTTTCACTCACCTTGTGTCTAGGTTGGAAAATCCAATTGTCTCCTGATCATACTCCTATAAGATTACAAATTGGTTTGTGATCCCTGTTGTTGAGTCAATATTTCCAAGATAGTTGTCGTGTCGTCAATATGTTTAAAGAGAATTTCAACCCTAAAATCCTTCTATTGCGTCGGCCATTTCTGCAATCTTTAATCCTTCTATTGCATCGACCATCCCTGAGTCAGTCCTGAATCACTTGTTACTCTGATCTACATCAAATCTTGTTACCTGTTTCATGTCATTGATGTGGGATAAATTAAGGCCCTCTTGTGACGAGTATTTTCCTGTCGACTTCAACTCATTATCCAGGAATTAGACTTAGAAACTAATTGGTACCTTGGAACTTGCATGCCTCAATGGTAGGTTTCCTCGCTTTCGACAGTGGGTTTTCATTATTGACCCCTGATCGGGAAATTCCGTCGAGTGTTCGACTTCAGCTCATTTATTCACATTCGTTGGATTGTACTAGTGTACCTTGGGAGTCATTAACATTAATGGTGATTTCCCTCGCACTTGTTAACGGTATACACTAATGACCGGTAATCAAGTGGTTTCTACCATGTTCGACTTCGACACATGTATTCACATGGTTAGATTCGTACTATAAAGTGGTGGAGATGAAGACCCTGGATCTTCTCTTTGTCCAGGTTGCGTTGGAGTATATTCAGTGTACTATTGCATAGATCCACATTGTATGTTTGATGGCTATGTTCAAATTTGAGTCTTTAACACATAGATCCACAGTGTATTTTTGGTGGCTATGTTCAAATTTCAGTCATATTGGCATGGATCCACAGTGTAAGTTTGGTGGCCATGACCTGTCTTACTTGACATGGATCTTCACATGTTGACATTTATGCTTTGATTCATTTGTATTCTGAGTATGGGAATGCCTACCTCAGTGATGATATATTATTGTACTGTATTTCCTTGTTTGTTGGCAGGTTTCCAACTGACTGTTCCTTGTTCCCTACACACTCTCGACAAATTATTTCAGCTATCACTCTGTTCTAACTTCATACTTTGGGGGGCTCTCTGTTACACATTATTTTCATTATCCCTATGACCGTTAATGATGTAAACCTATTTGTTTCCTTCAGAAGGGTTAGTGGCTTGAGTTCCTGAAGAGAGAAGGGAGAAGAACTTTTCCTGAGAAAAGAAGTTGCATTTTCCTATGTAAAAACCTTATAAAAAAGGAAGTTCACAGGCTACCTATGTATTAGGGTGTGAGAATGCCTGATTCTCGTAGGATGCATCATAGCTAGGGTGAGAATAGTTCACAGGTTGCACTATAAGCAGGGTGCGAGAATGCTTACACGTGGGAAAAACAAGCGTTTTCTCAAATCTTCTAGAAGGAGAAACTCCCATGGTGAGGTGGCATCTGAATGGTTTGGATCTTACTCACTTTCATGATTTAGTGGGATCGTCCTAACCTCCTCACCTTATCCTCTTCAACTTATAAAAGGAGAGGAGCTCTCATGGAGAAGGGGTTCTTAAGCTTGTTAGCTTTGGTTGGCTTGGAATTATTAGCTTGGTTGGAGTGGCTTTGAGATTTGTTTTGTCAAGATAGATTGTGAATATCATCAGATCTATGCTCTCAGAATTCTTGGAGTGAAAGTGTGTGGGGAATGAAGGATAGTTAGAAGGGACCTTACGACATCAAGGCCATGGTTGTAATCTCTCTTTCACATTTAATATGATACAGTAATATGATTCTTTCCTATAAAGCTTGTTGTGTTTTATTGTATGATTCCTTGATCACATACATAGGTTTATATTGAGTTTATGCTATTTCTATCACTTTGGTTGGTTGCATTCTTTTGCAGGTTCATCATTGTATGAGCGTTGGAACAGAGATAGGATGGCGGTGGTGAGAGGAAGCGACATTTAAATGGTATGTCACTCATCCCTCTTTAGTTAGTAAATTCAATATTTAAAACTTAAGGAAAACATCATGTTCTGGTGTGTTTTGTTCTAGATCCAGTGGATCTAGGGAGATCAGTTAGTGTTTGTACCTACCGATTAGTCCGATAACATTAGGTTTCTCATGAGTAGCCTTCGGGTGATCACGTTCAAAATGGGAGGCTTTTCACGATAAGGACTTAGGATCATCTTCTTGCCTCACAACATTTTGTAGATCCAGGGTGTTTGAAAAAAATTGTTCTTTTGGAGCATGAGGTTTTATTATTTGACTATTATTTTGAGGAAGTCTCATATAAAGAGGCTTTTGGGCTTGTGATAGCTCCCTTTCCAACTCAGTGATTTCTTCATAGGTACCTATATCCTCAGAGGGTTCATGTTATTTTGAAAAAATTAAGGCATCTTTCATATTTGAGAACCCATTCTTCCAATTACCAGTCCCTTTAGGGGGAATGGAGAACTTAATCTCATTGTTTACCTATAGTATCTCTAAGAAATCATGTTATTCTTCCTCAACATATTCCTCATTGAACCATATGAAATCATCTTGGTCCTGAAGAAGATTGACATGGGGAATGGGATCACACCATTTGAGATTTTATTCAATCTTGCAAGAATCATCTTGTGCCTCCTTAAGGTTTGTCGAGAATCGGTTCTTGAGGAGGGATTGGAAGTTTCCTTCAAAATAATTGAGGTAATTTCCAATAATAATTCTCTTTGGTTGAAAATATGAATCAATTCAACAAAGAAATGTATTCAACCTATCATTAAATTCCCTAACAGTCTCATCATCTTGTTTGCAAATTTTGAGATATTGCGAGTAAAGGGAGGCCATATCTTCCATCACACCCCACCTTTGCAAGAAAACTTGTTCTAAATCTTCACAGGTTGTGAGGCTCTTTCTTGAGAGGTTAATGCTCCATTTCCTAACATCTCCGCTAAGTGAGCCAAGGAAAAGTTTCATGAGTATGTCAATATATTCTTTCCCATATTGATGGAAGTCATCACTTTCAAAAAATTTGGTCCAATGTTTGGTGCTAGAAGCCCCAACCTCTCCAGAAAACTTGGGTATTCATGAATCGCCATTCTTAGGTAGATCATGTAAGCCCCTTTGATATTAACCAAGTCCAAAGGGTTGAAGATCTCTTCAGGGGCCCATTTAGGAGGGGACATGGGAATAATAGGAACTACATGATAATAAGGCATGTAATGACGTCTGCTACGGGTCGTCACCAGTGGAGTCGCTAGACAATATCCTTGAGATTATCAAAGGGATGAAAGGATCACCCTCAATGGAGTCTCTAAGTAAGATCTATGAATTGTAATATCCCAAGGCGAAGACCCAGTTGTATTTGGGAATTGTAGCATGTTTTGTAGGCTGGTGAGCCAAGTGTTATAAGATAGGAGGCTTATGTGCTTATTAGGCTAGAGAGCCTATATGTTAAAGGCCAGGAGCCTATTTTATACATGTAAAAATTCATATTATTAATATAACAACATAATTTCTTGTAGACCAACCACGAAGGAAGAGTATTGGGGACTAAGCTCCACTAGGTCGGGTAAGGGAGGGGGGCTGAGAGACTAGGAAAAAGGGCTAAGATTGAAGACTTGACCCAAGGGAATATTATAATGTATTTCCTTAAATTACTAAAGTTTAGGAAATAAACCTAGTTATCCTAATTTCCTTGGGGAAAAGGTATGAATTCCAAATGGAGAGGAATGTGCTTCATGAGCACCATATGTCAGCTCAGGAACATGCAATATAAGTGGGAATTCTTACTATTTTGGGCACCTTTCACCATTTTTGCACCAGTGCACCCAACAAGCACACTGTAACCCTCAAATTCCATTGTTGAATTCCTCAACCACCCGAACCTCTATAACAATCCCGAATTGACACCCTTGCTACACCTATACCCTGCAGGCTGCCTACGTATTGTTTTGTTTTTACCGTTCCCCACATCCATTTTTTGTTGTTTCCATCACCATGCCCATGTGTTGAGGACCCGAAGTGAAGAAGCAAGTTGTCAGACCTGTGAGCAACTCTCTTAGGTGAGAGAGTGTGGATAGAAGAAGTAGGTTGTCAAACTTGTGAGCAACTCTCTCCAGGTGAGAGAGTGTGCTAAGGAAGTGAGTTTTCCTAGAGGGAGTCTAGTAACAGCTACAGGGCTCTGAGAATTCTGCCCGGCTTGTTGCTGAAGCCCCAGAAACGGAGGTGGAGAAGTCGATGGACTGTGTGACAGTGAAGTTGTATACTCCTAGGGTGGAATAGGCATGTGGGGAATGAGAGTCTGTGAGCAACGGGCATAAGTGGATCCTTGGAGGAAATCCTTCCTGTTGCATTGTGAAACTTCTTGTTGTCTCTGCCTAGCCTAGGAATCCCTTTCCTAATGGAGTTTAGTCCCATATCAGGGGTGACCCACTGTTGAGAGTGATGAGAAGCATGGTCTAAGTCTGGGAGGTTGATGTAAGGTCTGCATGCAGTCAGTGCACTACAATTAAGATATAAGTATTGTTTTTGTGCTTAATGGTTAAATGATGTATTTTAGTGCATGTTCGTGATTCTTGTAATAATATCATGTGTTTCGCTACATTTATGTTTTCATGTTATCTATATTTATTTTCGTTAATTTTATATGTGATTATTCTGAAAAGAGCTCTATCTTCCATTTCCTAGCTGGTCTATGTCTAGGCATGGACAATTTTAATTACCTATAACAAAGTGTGAGACTGTGTGTGTCTGAGGTAGCATGCCCCTGGCCTACTAATGGTCAACCGACGGATGTTAAAAAATGGTATTAGAGCCCCAGGTTTCAACACTGAGGCTAGATGGGCCATGTAAGTGGTTAATGAAGCAAAGGTTTCAGAGTGAATTGTTTTCAAGAGGGACACAATTTGAACCTAAGAGCATCCCTGGGTTCCAAGAGAATACCTTGGTCATTTTATGAATCTTAGGAGGTATAATGGTTTATTGAATGGAAACAGAGAATGAAGCCATAAAAACTGTTGTGTTGGGCTGCAAGGTTTGAATTTGGGGCATAAGTTCTATGTAGGGAAAGGCCAACCTTTCCAGTCGTCAGATCTAGAAAAAGGCGCATGAGAGTTAACCTTCAAGTCCTTAGGAATTCGTAACTTCGGCGAAGTTTATGTGTTATAGAGCCAAAGGGGCTGAAGCGTCGAAGCTCTGAAGTCCCCTAGTGGATCTACGCCAAATATTCGGGGAGAAGTGCTTGACTGTTGGTTTTGGCTGAAGATAGACCAGAACCATTAGATCAAGCCAAGAGAAAAAGGTAAGGCGCAGTGGTGAAGAGAAGATCTGAGCCATTAGATCTGTGTGTGAGTGGCTGTGAGCCATAGATATCACAATAGTTCTAGAATTCGACATTTGAGAGATATGGAGTGTGTTGATGCGAAAACTCCCAAAGTCCAGAGTTAATCTAGACCGTTCATCAAAAGAGACACGTGTCGGTAGATTGACTTGTTCGGGAATTCGACATTCGGGAGTAATAAGGTGTGATAGAGTGAAAAATCCTAAAATCCCAAAGTTCGGAGTTCATCTAGACCGTTCATCAAAAGAAACATGTGTCAGAATATTCGTTTGTTCAAGAATTCAACATTCGAGAGAAACAAAGTGTGCTAAGGAGAAAAATCCCAAAGTCCTGAAGTCCATAGTTAATCCAGACCGTTCATCAAAAGAGACACGTGTCAGCATATTATATTGATCGAAAATTCAACATTCGGGAGTAATAAGGTGTGATAGAGTGAAAACTATCAGTTGCGACTAATACTCATGGATATGGGTCATAGATTAATGACTTACTCTACACATTTAATCTCAAAAATGATATCTAGAGTGAAAACTCCTGAAGTCTCAAAGTCCGTAGTTAATCCGGACCATTCATCAAAAGATACACATTTTGACAGATTGGCTTGTTCAGGAATTCGACATTCAGGAGAAAAAAAGTGTGCTAAGGAGAAAAATATTGAAGTCTCAAAGTCCAGAGTTCATTCGAACCATTCATTAAAGAAGACGCATGTTAGAAGATCATCTTATTCAGACTTCAGCATTTGGGAGAATTGGAGTGTGCTAGTGGGGAATCTTCCGAAGCCCCAAAGCCCCAAAGCCCGAAGTCTCGAAGTCCTGAAGTGACATGGCCTACTGACGTCACCCAATATGATGTGTACACATAGGTTGCATGCCTCATGGTAGTGAGTTATGTACTTTCAAGGATTGAAATTCTAGTTATAACGTGACTTGTGTCAGCTTCTAGTATTCCACCATGTGGCACTCTTCTTGAGCATGGTTAGTGGGGCCCCTAATGGTCATAGTGGACACGTGGAACTAGATACTACAGTCTGAAGACTTGGCACTTTGGAGGAACTTGGTCAACAAGTGATTAACAATGAAAACTCTTGAAGGCCGGAGTATAGCTCAACTGTTGGTCACAGTGGATGCGTGGTGCTAGATCCTGTAGTCTAGAGACTTGGCACTCTGGAGGAATTGTGTTCAAGTGCAAAGAATCTCAAAAGCCCAAAGGTTAGATTCTACCTCGACCATTGATAATAGAGGACACATGGTAGCGGATGCGGTAGTCTAGAGACTTGACACTCTGGAATATCTGTAGAGAAGTGTAGGGAAATCCCTGAAGCAGGTTGGGCCACAGTTAATATCGACCATTGATCGAGAGAGGATATGTAGCAATAGATGCAAAAATATGGGGATTGGGCACTCCAAAATATAGAGAGTATGGAAAATTCGGAGCTTCTGAAGCCGGAGTTCCATAGAAAATCTTTGTCGTTGGATGTCAGGAAGCCGTGGACCATTGATCCACCATCCTTCATGATTTCACCAATTCGATGCTCTGGGGAATTGGAAGGTTGGGGATTTTGAAAACCTCAAGATCCTGAAAGCTTTGAAGTTCGGAATAAGTGCCTATCGACATAGTGGTTAGCCATATCCCATGGTCACATGAATTGGGGGTTGAGGAAAAGGGGCTCGTAACCGAAGGTGAAATGGAGAACAAAACATGGCTCAAAGACAAATATGTGGGGATTCTTGATCGGGCAAGACTCGCAAAAAATGGAGTTTGATATTCTTTTTGTTGAATCATATTGGTTTATGTTATTATGGAAAATTATTAAGTCTAATAGCCTAAAATAATTTGGTTGACTGCACATTTTGCAGAGTTAACAATTTTCAGAACCGAACCAAATTGTCACATAGTGCAGAGAAATGGAGGAGGCACATGATGCTTACAGTTTAGAGAATGAAGTTAGAGGAATGGATGTCCATTTGGGAGTTGAAGGAAAAAACTCCAATGGGCATGGAGAAGAAATAAATAAATACGTGGGCATGATGAAAATCATTAAAAAATTGCAAAAAGATGTCCAAATTCACCAGGAAGATAATGAAAGGCTTAAGTGATCCAAGCAACAACATGAAGACTTAAATATGAAGTTAATGTGGATCCCATAAAGAATTAAATGAAATTTGGATAAGGGAACTGGATCCAGCAAATCAGGGAGCCACAGGTTCCCTGATGAGGAAACAAGAGAAAGAAGTGGTAGCATACATCACCATTATACCAATACTCCCAAATGCATTCCAAAAGGAGGCTACATGGTAGTTCAAGTCCACCTCCTACCAGAAATCATAGGATATTTGAAGTGGATGAACTGAAGGGTGAAATGAATAAGATCAAACCTCATACTTTTGATGGAGGGCACCATAAAGATGAATATGCTGAGACATCGCTACCTGGCATGAGGAAATATTTCCAATTGCATAATTATTCCTCTCATGCATAAGGGAACATCACAATATATTCGATGAAAGGAAAGGCATCCATGTGGTGGTATCATCTTGTGCAAGTGTAGCACATCAGAGAGAAGAATGTTACATGGAAGGAATTCAAGAGAGATTTTGAAAACAAGTACTTAACCAAGAGATAATTTGACAAAAGCATGAAAGAGTTATTTGAACTTAAATTGGGCAGCATGACTATAGATGAATATGAAAAGATATTTCTAGAGCTCTTGAAGTATGTCTCTTTCATTAAATTTGAGGCAGTCAAGATCCAAAGATATCTGAGTGGGCTGCCATCTTTCATCAGTGAAAAAATCCAGTATGATGATCCTAAAACTATGGAAGAAACCATAAGGAGGGAAAAGTGTTTATATGACCAGCATAAGGGAAATCCTACTTTCCAAAGAGCTTGGGAAGACAAGAGGAAGTTTAAGAGGGAGTAGAGGCAAAAGGGGAACAAACCACCATTTTTTATAAATAGTCCTCAAGGAAAACCAGTTTTGAGAGAGCCCAGGATGGCTGAAGTAGGTGGGAGAAGGCCAAGGCAGACACCTATACAATGTTGGGGTTGTAAAGGAGATCATAAGTATTGATATTTCCCTCACATAAGGGACAAGGTGAGAGTTGCTCATAATGTTCAGCAAGAAAAAATAGTGGAGGACATGGGAAAAAGAGTACCAAGAATCTATGCAGCCTTGGAAAACAAGTAATATGAGTTTCAATCACACATGATTGAAGTCGAAGGTATGATCAATAACCATTCCTTTACTATTTTAATTGATTCAGGGGCTAGTCATAACTATATAGATCCTAAGGTAGTGGAAATATTTCAATTGCCAAGAAGCAAGCATGGAAAATATTGGTTGGTGTTGCTGGCTACAGGAGCCAAGAAAAAGGTTGTTGAGTTGGTTAAATCATGTCCAATGGGCATGAATGGACTGAATACCAAGTAAGATTTGAACATCTTGCCTTTGGGATCATATGATTTCCTAATTGGTAGGGATTGGTTGGACCAACACCATTCCATATTATACTGTCATAACAAGGCATTCACTTGTCTGGATGAGGAAGGAAATTGGAGAGCAGTACAAGGAATTTCTAGGGCAATTGTTGTCTGAGAACTCTCACTAATGTAGTTGAAGTAGTGTTATAGGAAAGGATTCCAAATATTTGCAGCCCATATGGATGAAGCACCTAAGGACAAGGTGCCAAAATTGGAGGATCATTCAGTCCTAAAATATTTTGGTGATGTGTTCAAGGAGATACCAGGGCCACCCCCAAAAAGAGATATTGATTTCTCTATAAATTTTATGCCTGGGGCAACTCCAATATCAAAGAATCCGTACCAGATGAGAACACAAGAATTGAAAGAACTGCAAATGCACCTTGAAGAAATTTTAAATAAGGGGTACATACGCCCAAGTGTGTCACCTTGGGGTGCCCCAGTGTTATTTATGAAGAAGAGATATGGGACCTTGAGATTGTGCATTGACTTCAGGCAGTTAAATAAAGTAACTATAAATAACAAGTATCCTCTACCAAGGACTGATGATCTCTTCGATCAATTGAAGGATGCAAGGATATTTTCAAATATAGATATCAGGTCAAGATACCATCATGTAAGTATTAAATATGAATACATCAACAAGACCACCTTTAGGACGAGGTATGGTCATTACGATTTCACAGTGGTGCCATTTGTGTTATCAAATGCACTAGCTGTTTTCATGTGCTTAATGAATGGTGTTTTCTGAGAATATTTAGACAAGTTTTTCATTGTATTTTTGGATGACATCCTTATATATTCCAAGACAAAAGAAGAACACAAGCAACATTTGAGGATGGTGTTACAGGTGCTAAGAGAGCACCAATTGTTTTCTAAGTTGAGCAAGTGCTCATTTTTCCAAAATCGAATTCACTATTTGGGGCATATAATATCCGAAAGAGGGAATATTAGTAGACCCTGAAAAGACTGAAGTCATTAAAGGGTGGACAACACCTAAGAACGTGACAAAATTTAGATCCTTCATGGGTCTAGCTGGCTACTACAGGAGATATATTGCAAGATTTTCAAGGATTTATCACCCAATCACTTTCTTGAAAAGAAAAGGGGTAAAATTTCAATGGACAGAAGAATGTGAAAAGAGATTCCAATAATTGAAACAGTTGTTAACCAGTGCTCCAATTTTGAGGTTGCATATCCGAATGAAGATTTCATGGTTTGCATAGGTGCATGCAAAGAAGGATTGGGTGGAGTCCTTAGTCAGAATGGGTTTGTGATATGTTTTGAATCCAAGAAATTGAAAGAGAATGAAAGGCTTTACACCACTCATGATTTAGAGTTGGCATCCATAGTACATGCTTTAAAGAAATGGAGACACTACCTCATGGGAAAGAGGTTTGAGTTGAGGACATAGCATAATGGTATGAAATATTTGTTTGATCAAACTACTTTAAATTCTAGGAAGAACATATGTGTTATATTCTTTGCACGAGTAGTAGTGTTTGAGCATTTGCAGTGGGCACATAGGGGGGTTAGAGGGGGGCGGAGCCCCTCGCGCGGGGGTTCGAGGGCAGCGCCCCCGAATTTTTTTTTTCGGGACGACATATTTTCGCCGGGAAGACATATTTCCGGGACGACATATTTCCAGAACGACATATTACCGGGACGACATATTTCCGGGACCACATGATATTAGCTGATTTTTCAGCACATGGTTTTTTGCCGATGGTTTTCTATTTCTAGTTAAGGAATTAGGGTTTTGTAATAATCCAGGTCATTGGGTTAGGGTTTTGGATGCCACTAGCTCCTATATGTATATTGTATTGTAAACAATGTAACACAATGTATGAATATAATATATGTTGGTTTTCCCGGTTTGGGTTTCCAGGTGAAAAATCTCTATGTAATGTTTGTATTTTCCATTGTATCTTTTCTGTTCTTTTCTGAATATCAGTTTGCAGTAGATATTGTACAAGGTTAGAATTTACATTTTGTATCAGAGCTTTATTGGCTTCAGGGGGATGCCTTTTGTTATCACCGAAATTTCGTCCGCACATGACGACAAGAACTCCACATTGTCAAAACAACAATGAAGTCATTCATGGCACTGAATTAATTTCACAACATTCCAGAAGGGTCAAAAACTATACAAAGTAACCAAAAATTGAAGGGCTCTTTACAACAGTTTGGTGCATGCGCACATACACGAGACAAAAACGTACCATGCGTGCATGCGCGCACGACGCGCGGTTGTCAATGAAAAAACCCGCGCACCTGCTAAACGACGCATGTATTGCATTGGTCGGCCTCCCAACCACTTACGGACCAGCTCCCAATCTGATTTGACTCCCAAATCCAAGATGAATCTGCAGGGTAGGTGGGTTAATGACCTAATGAAGCCCTAAAGAGCCCCTTTTCACACTTTGAAGAGGTTACATAATCACCCGGTGATCTGCTATAAAAAGCCATGAAGAACCAATGTTTTCGCAAGGAATTCCAGGTATTGTTATGCTGCTAAGATTGTCAAGGGATCATTTTTTGACGACAACACCTTGGCAACATCTCATAGGGTCATTCACCTCTCCATTGAGTGGATGTGCTGGGAGTTCTTTCACTATCAGTCTCATTTCTTCGCATTGTAAGAAAAACAAGTTTGTGAGGGCCTCAAGAGCCTTCCTTTAGGGGAAGAAGGAACCACAGTTCCCTTCCTTCATCGTGCTCTGGTTTCATCAATTGATCAGCTCAAAACCATTGGTGATATCGGTGTCTTTTTTGTGTTTATTGTTTCTTTATCCATATGTTCACAGTTTTAGTTTGTTGTTAT
>ML779370.1:142516-155687 GCA_009831015.1 Picea engelmannii
AAGGCCAAAAGGCATGACCAAAAATTCATAATGGCCTTCATGAGTTCAGAATGTTGTTTTTGGGATATCTTCTTCCTTCATTCTAATCTGATGATACCTTGAACGAAGATCCAACTTTGTGAAATAGATTGCTCCATGTAGTTAATATAACAATTCATCAATAATGGGAATGTGAAACTTATCTTTAATAGTGATCTTGTTGAGCTCTCTATAATCTGGACTCATACGCCATGAGCCATCTTTCTTGAATACCATTACCACCAGTGCAGAGTAAGAACTTTGTCTAGGTCTAATAATGCCAGCCTCTAACATTTCTTCAACCATGAACTCAATTTCACTCTTCTGGGCATAAGGGTGTTTGTATGGCCTGATGTTAGGATGAACACTCCAAGGAATTAGGTGACTATCATGATCATGATTTCAAGTGGGTGGAAGACCTTTGGGAATGTCTTCAAATACATTGGAATGCTTATCAATGATCCCTTGGATATCTAGAGGAATATATGGCTTAGATGTTTGAACATCTAGTGAGAATAGTTGTGCAATAACACCTTGATGCCCCTTTTTCAATAATTTTTTCATGCCATTAGAGCTTATCACCTTACCGGGTTTCCCTGTGATACCTCTTAACTCAATTTATTTTCCTTCCAATGAAAATTTCTTGAAAATTAAAAGCCAGTGTTCCTGATGATTGTAACCATTGGATTCCTGGTACAACATCATCACCACCCATGGGTATAGAAATCATTGGAATATTCATTACATATTCCTCCATAGTAAGATTGATCTTATTGCATTTTCCTAAGCAATTGATGGTTCCTCCATCTGCAATCATTACTTGAAACTCTGGCGCTGGATATACAAAGAAATTGAGAGCTTTGGCTAATTTATAGTGAATGAAATTATGAGTACTTCCAGAATCAATTAGGACTATTACCTTTTTCTTTTTGATATATCGTTCGATCTTGAGGGTTTGAGGAGTGCTAATTCTAGCCAATGTATTACATGATATCGTGGGAGTCAACTCTTCAGACGAAATTGATTATACATTTTCATCTTGAGATGGTTCTTGTTCGTGTTCGTGTTCTTCTTCCTCTTCACAATATATGTAGAATAATTTATTCTCACCACACTTATGTCGCTTACTGTACTTGCTATCACAATTAAAGCATAAACCTTTTTGTTTTCTTTCCTCCAATTGTTAAGGTGTCAACCTTGTAGGTTGAGGTGTTTTAGAACAAGGGGCATTATTCTCTCTATAGATGTTAGGATTGGTCCTTCTAGTAGCCATAGCCATATTTTTACTTTCAACATTTCTTGCCACCCTAAATGCATTCTCTAATTATTTGTGTTCCCAAAGGATAACCTCATGTTGAATGTTATCCTTTAAAGTTCCTATGAATACATCAATCAAGTGCTCATCTAGAATATCTGTTACTTTTATATTCAGTATTTGGAAGTTCTCAATGTGCTTTGTAACTGAACCCTTTTGCTTGAGATTTATCAATTGGCTAAAGAAGGTATTGCTCCTTGTATCCTCATAGTGTGCTATCATTTCTTCCGTGAAAGTTGTCCAAGTGACGAGTGATTTTCAAGAACAAAGCCATCAATACCATACAAATTGATTGGGTTCTAAATATAAAGAAGCAATTCAAACCTTTTGTGTATGTGACACATTATGTAGATCAAAGAATTGTTCCATCTGAAGTATCCATGTGATTGGGTCCTTTCCATCAAACTTCCTCATATCGATCTTTGGAACATGGTTGGTCTTCAACCCAAAGTTGGAGTTTCTCCATTCTTGATTCACCTTCCTTGTGTCCTCATCATGAATTTCTTCGGATACATTTTCACTTTTAGGTGTCCTCTCTATTAGGAATTTTTTCAATCCTTCCATGATTTCTCCTTTTAAACCATCCATCTTAGTATTTATTGCCTCCAACTTAGCTTCCATTGAATCCATCATCTCTTGTAGTTCATATTTTGTTATTGTCTTCTTATGTAAATCATTTATGTCCCTATTTATTTCTTCACCTTCATCAAGAGTCCAAGTAGGATTGTCTGGAGACTTATTTGGTGTATAAGTTCCCTTTCTTGGTGGCATGTTGGCCAAGTATCACTTTAAACCTTGATTTTGAGGTGGTTCTGCTAGAAAATATTCCTTTTATTGTATCTCCAAAATTTCGGCCCTTCTGAGTATGAAATTTTCTTTTTTGTAGGTCTATTATATTTATTCTTTGCAATGTGGTAGGTCTGATCAAAATTGGATGTTCCAAGTGGAATTTACAGTAACTTCCCCACAACTTGATGATTTTTGGCCTTTCCAAGAGATATCACTTGTATAGCGTGTCCCGCAAAAAAAAATTGATATAAAATTCTAAAAGTTGTACCAGAACTACTACGGGCTATCTACTTTCCAATGCAACTAGTCTCACTCAATTTGGATACTCTAGGAATAATTTATGATTGTTTTACCTGGAACATCTTCTTGAGACTAGTCAATAGAACTAGTCAAATACCCTATCTTCCACAAGGTGTATATACAAATGTAAGATGACCTAGAAGCTGAAATTGTTACCACAAATACCTTACTAATTTCTGTGAATATCTCCTGGAGTTCAGGGTCTGAAACATTACATAAATTTTTCTATAGTGAAAATTCCGCAATGACTCAATTCAGGATGAATCCAAAACCCTATCTTACAAAGGCTGTATCTCCGAAAGTATAAGGCCTCAGGAGCTGAAATTTTAACCCAACGTACCTTGATCCATCTACTAAATATATTCTAAGTCGTTCCTTATGAATCATTGTAGAAAAAAAGTTATATCTAAAATTCCAAGGTGTATCAGATGTAGCAGCGAAACCCCAAGACCTTGAACTCTGATACCATATGTTAGGAACTAAATATCAATATAGCATAGAAAAACCTCAAAATAAGTACTCAATGCCTTGAAAAAGAGAGAAATTTAGATAATATGCCTCTTTGAGGGGGCAAACTCCTTATTCCCACATAAATGTCCAAATACAAGATGCTTCCAAATGAAAAGGTCTCCTTGGTATATACAGGAGACTAGGAGGTATAATTACAACTAATGGACTAAAGTCGACATAAATAAAATAACATTACTAATATAATATGCCCCAATTAAGGGGTAATGAGCCACTATTTAGGGCTTAAAAAATTGTTTCCTAGCCCATTCATTGTCTTTTACTCTTAGCTTTATTTATTTTGATCTTTTTCTCTTGTACTTCAAGGAAATAGTTGAGATCCATTGTCCTGGCTTGATGACTAGAAGTGATATCTTTATCCACAAACATTTCATGGAAATGAGAAAGATGGCTCATGATGAGACCCTCTTTCTCTTGGATATGCCACCAAAAGATACTATCCTGGCTTGGTGACCAGATAGGTGGTAGTGTCATACCGCTACATGTCCATGGTCATAATATGACATCTCATAATGAAACCTCCTATCCATCAACTAGTACCTTGCGTGTTTATGTTAACTTATGGGTCCCCTTTTCTTACTGAGAATATTTTCACTGCTTTCTCGAGGATCCCTAGTTGAAACATCTTGAAGGTTTCAACATTGGCTTCTAACTCTTTCCAGCTACTTTTACCCTCTAGGCCTTTAGCCTCTACTTCCCACAAGGTAAGGTACAACCCTTCATAGTGTAGCCAATCCCAATTCCCAAACAATGATAGGGGAGATGAAAGGAATAAATATGGAAATTGGTAAGTATGGAGGGAACAAATGATGAATTTTCATAGATCCACCCAGTAGTAATCCATCCTAAAGGGAAATCAACTTACTAGGACACCATGTCACCCTTCTAGGTATGAACAAGGCAAAGAGCATAATTTCCAAGAAAACATAATGAAATGAAGAAGGATTCAATATGACATATTCATGTTCTTCAAAACTTAAAGTGATACATACCATGATACCCAGAGTCATTACCTCATGGAGCAAGGCTCACCACTACTTCAGGACCAGGTTGGTGTGATGGATATTGCTGATGATGATACATGGAATGCAATGAAGAAAAGAGGGTCCCTTTAGGGCCATGAACAAGTTGTCTAGTTCTTGGTACTCCATGTCTAGGACCTATGGGCCTCGAGACGTGATCTCCTTAGTTATCCATAGGATAGGGGATAACACAATGTAGTGCGAATAAATTTCCAAAGGAATGGGATGATGGCCAACCGTCAAGTTGGCAGTTTGGGAAAATTAGTGTGCGTGTCCAAAAGAAAGTGTCTCGACCAATTTGAGATCAAAAAATTATATTTAAATGGATGTTGTAGTAGTAAAACAATAAATTTTATATGAAATTTTCTGAAACTGTCATATTTTTGAAGATTATGAACTTGCGAGGCGATTTTGAGGCCCTAAACGACATTTTTGTCTAATAAAAACCCACAAGAATAGAGTGTACGTTGGTACACTATGTCTGTATGTTGGTATACTCTGTCTCTACAACTCAAATAAAATAACTCAAAGAGAGATATCTATTGATTTTCTAGCAGATTCAACCCTTGGTCTGCACTAATACCATGTTGATCGTTTACCACTCTACTCAACACCCGATAGTTAGCTCAAAACAAAATTACTTTATCTACTAAAATAAAAAATGAGTAATCAACTAAACATGCAGTGGAAACATAAACAAGGAAACTGAATCAAGCATAGCTAAACACCAATATTTTTGGTTATAAACCCTTGGAAAAACTGTGAAGGGAAAACCATTCCAATGATTCTTTTATTAAGGTCAAATTAGGGAAAATGGCCCACAGAGAGAATTATTCACTACAGATAAACATGTCAACTCCCATGTTGTTGTACGACCCTATACCAACATGCTTCTTGAGGCATACATGATTCATCTCACTATGAACGATGCATATTCACAACTACCTATACTATGAATCACGTATGTGTACAGAAAACCTGTATGACAAAATATGTATGATCCTATACTTCCATGTGGATTTAGTCGACTGAAACCCACCTACAGTTTCCTATGCTCTCTCTCCTCCTTGACCTATATGACCTCTATATGGAATTCCTTCTCCTCCTATCCAAGATATTTAATCATGATCCTTTGTTATCCAACCCTTTTATCAACACTTGGATGAAATCTCTTTATCCAACCTGTGAGATCTTCTCACTTTAGTGTAAGCCAAATTCCTTCTTTTCTCCTACACTCCTCACACTAGAAAAGGGCCATCTTTTCTATCCTTGACCTTGGTCTCTCACCAATGTCTCTGAACCTTGACCTTTTATCAAAATTCTCTGACCGTGATCTCCTATCAAAAGTGACCCATAAGTGTATCTCACATAAGTCTCGACTTTGTTGACTCCCTCAACACAAGTCTCTCAACCTCGACCTCTCATCAAAAGTCTCTTTTTTACCCCAACCTTTCTTTTATAATAATGAGTTACAATCTATTTATAATCTCCAAAGTGATCTATGGTCGAGATTACTTCTCACACACACTTAATATTTAGATTACATGCTACATGCTGAGCATGTTATTTAAATAACTCAATTACTAAAAAATTCAATTTTACTTTAATTAATTCCTTTTAACTAAAGTAAACTCAATACTAGAACATTCTCAATGAATTCCACATGCTCGAAACAAGAAAATGCAGAAGTACCTGCCCAATTCTACCACAAACATCAACACTCCCTCTTAGCGAGGAAGGTACTTATCCCACCTGGAGTTGGATTTATCTTCACAACAAGATTTTCTACCATCCTTGCTCTCCAAGATACCTAATTGGATGCTCCCTCTAGCATATAATCTATCCCTTCCATGATGTTCTAACATGTCTTTGAAGACTCACTGCCTCTAACCGTGCTCCTATAAGTCTATTTCTCATGAGAATTTTTATGGCCATCCCGTAACATGACTCCTTCTTGACAAACTTGGAAGGAAGATCCTTCCCACCTGAACCCGAAGGATGACTCCCTCTGAGTTGCTCAATATTTGGAGCTACCTACTCCCTATTCTCTTCCACTCTGCTACTTTCCACTGCTAGCGTAGGCTCACCCTTTATCCTATACAAGTTGCTCTCTAACTCCAAAGATAATTTTTTTGTCTGAGCTATATCCACTGGGCATGTTGAGCACCTATCCATCTCATATTAGGACCTCACAGCCCTTCTTCTCAATCAATGAGATTGATATCAAACTCCTCTTGATTTTTGGCACCCATAACACATCTTGTAGTCTGAAAACACCTCCTAACTCCATCCATAATGGCACTGTTTTAGATCCTTTCATTGCATTCTTGGTCCCCATACCAAGTTCCACATGCACCTATGAGTCATAATCTATGAATCTCTCGAGCACTTCTCATTCTCCTGTCATATGAAATGTGGCTCCACTATCTATCAAACATGCACCAACTGATATAGTACCCAAGGAAGTTTGGGAAACAATTAAGAACTCTGTTTGTTCAAAATTCTTGGAAAAATCATCCATTTGATCCTTTTCCATCGTAGCTACATCTAGTTTTGTTTCATTCACCTCCTTCTTACTCTGCAAAAATTTCCCTGCATAATTTCCAAACTTGTGACATGAAAATCACTGTACTTTGCTCATGTATTTCTTCTTCTTGCCATATTGAGTGATAGAATCTCCACTGGAAATATTCCTTAACTTACCCTTCCTTACCTGGATGGTAAGAGAAAATTTCTCATCATGGCTAATCTTCAAACCATCCCTGGACTCTAACTGAGTATCCTACTAAATACAATCAGTCCATACTCTATCAAAACCCGACACTGTCTCTCATGCATAGATCCCATGCACAAAAGGGTCCCAAGACTTGGGAAAACTTCTCAATGTTGCATTGACCAACTCAACATCATGTATTGTATTGCCAATGGCTGAAAGTTGATATCAGATCTGTGTAATGTTCATAATACAGTTCACAATCCTGTCCTCACTAGACATATTGACAACTTGAAGTTGGTACTTTAAATGTAGAAACCTACCTGTATTCTTGTTTTGGTGCTTTAAGTGTGCATAATCAAGTGATCCTTTATGGATTCTAGTAACAACCACTTGGCCTTCACTTCCTTCTTCTTGTGAGATCCCAATTCTTGTGGATCAGTAGGACTTGGAACTAGAGCCTCAACATAGTCTTTGAGGTCATTCTCCTCCAATATTATAAGAATCCTTTCCTTTCAAGCCCGTAATTGGTTTCCCCTTCTAACCTATCCTCAATATTCAGTGTGTTCACCATCTCCAAGATCTGATATGATAAACCTCTACTGATCCTACCCCTATATTTTTGTTTCGATGAAATTTGACCTTCGATTACCCTTGTTGGTTATCAACCTAATAAGATCTATCCTCTTGGTTTCCTCTCTTCAAACACTAGGATCCCTCTTTCCGTCAAAGCCTCGACTCTGATACCATGTTGATATTCTACAACTCTACTCAACACCTGATATTTAGCTCAAAATAAATTCACTTTATCTACTAAAATCACAACTGAGTAATCAACTAAACATGCAGTGGAAACATAAACAAGGAAACCAAATTAAGTATACATAAACACCAATATTTTGGGTATAAATCCCCAGAAAATACCCAGAGGGAAAACCCATCCAATGATGCTTGTATTAAGGTCAAATCAGGTCTCCTTCAATAGGGACAATGTCCCACTTAGAGAACTATTCACTATAGATAAATCTGGAAACTATTGTGTTGTTATACGACCCTGTACCAGTACATTTCTCGAGGCATACATGATTCAACCCACTGTGAACCACATGTACACGCAAATGTCTACACTATGAATTGTGTATGTGTATGGAAAATTCATATGACAAGATTTGTGCGATCCTATACTTCCCTATGGATTTTTTTGAATGAAACCCACCTGCGGTTGCATATGCTCTCTCTCCTCCTTGACCTGTATGAAATATAGATGGAATTACTTCTCCACCTATCCAAGATCTTGAATCAAGGTCCTTTTGGATCCAACCCTATGATCAACACTTGGATTAAATCTCTTCACAGAACATGTGAGATCTCCTCACTCTAGTGTAACAAAAAGTCCTTCTTTTCTCCTACACTCCTCACACTAGAAAAAGTCCATATTTGTTATCCTTGAACTTGGTCTATCACCAAAGTCTCTAAACCTCGAGCTCTCATCAAAATTATTTGACTTTGATATCCTATCAAAAGTGACTCACAATTGTATCTCATGCAAATATTGACTGTGTCAACTCCCTCAACGCAAGTCTCTCGACCTCGACCTCTCATCAAAAGTATCTTCTTTACCCCAACCTTTATTTTATAATCACAAGTTAAAATATATTTATAATCTCCAAATATATCTATGGTTGAAATTACTTCTCATGCTCACTTAAGATTTATATTACATGTTTCATGCTAAGTATTTTCCTTAAATAACTCAATTACTAAAAAATACAATTTTACTTTAATTAATTCATTTTAACTAAAGTAAACTCAAGAATAGAATATTCTTGAATACTTCCACATGATAGACATAAGAAAATGTGGAACTACCTATCTAATGCTACCATAAACATCAACACTATCCAATGGGCTATTATGGGCACAAAACATAGCTCATATGAGAAAGTTCAATCAAAATTGTAAGGGTAAAATTTTGGCACTAATTTACTTCCAGAGGACATAACTCCTTTCTCAAAACTTTGTTTGGGGAACATGAGTAGTCTATGGAAATCCTATGATCCATATAAGACAACCATGGAGTCATATTTGTAATCTAGGTATGTAAAAATATGCAGGAAGAAAAATAAGTCACTTGTAGCATACATAGATAAATTGGGTGAAACAACCTAAACTTCTCTAGACCATAACTTTCATCTCAGAGCTCAGATTTGAGAAAGAAAATAGTAGATGGAAAGGTATTGAGGAGTAGAATAAATTTTTCAACACAAAATTTTGAATTTGGCAATAAAAGTTTCCAAAAATTAATAAAGAGATTTATGTAGTAGTTAATGAGTGGAAAATTGCAACATGTGGATGTTGTAACTTTTTGCTCAAAAATCAGATTTAGGCATGGGTACAATCATTGGAAAGTTTTTTCGGAGAGGAATGAATATAAGGAATCATATTTTTATTTGGTGCATTGTTTCCTTCATACATTGGGATAAAGAGTTAATTGACTAAATGTTTTATGTTATGCATGTTCTAACAATAATTATTGCATGCACATTTCTTGTAGAATTAGAGGTATAGGAAATAAAATTTGGTTCTTATATGAGGACTAAAGTTATGGAATATGCTCAGGGATCTCACATCCATGAGGAAGAGATCATAGGTCTCCATGTCAGCATGGTAAATATTGAGACAAAATCAAAGGGAAGAAGGGACAAGCAGAAGCCTGTAACTATGAGGAGCTTGCATAGGGAAGTGTAGAGGTATAGAGGTAATAATGAAAGGAATATTAAGGCTCAATAAGAGATAATTTAGAGCCTAAATATGTTGCATAAGAAATTCAACAAATACTTTGGCACCAAACAAGAATCTATTTCTATACAAGTATCAACATCTAGATCCCAAAGAAAAAGTGATGATCATGGAAATGATAGGCTGTCAAGAGTCATGAGAAGGAACCATCATTCTCCAAAGAAATACACCAGAAGAACTCATGCAAGTTCAGGGCTAGGGAGAGACCAAAGTGTGTCTCTTATCTGGAAGAAAAGGAGAAGGTCTGAGGTAGACATATTTCAAGCTGAGCTTAGGAATATCAAGCCACCAACTTTCAATGGTGAGCACATGAAAGGTGAAGAGGCTAAGGCCTAGATGTTGAAAATGAATAAATATTTCCAGTTGCATGATTACCTCTCCCAGGTAGAAGCTATAATTTTCACTTACCACTTGCAAGGAAAGGTAACCATGTAGTGGGATCAATTTAAGCAAGCCAATAACCATGATGAGAAGAAGATCTCATGGAGGTAGTTCAAAGGATATTTCCAAGAGAAATATTTGTTCGAGCATTACTATGAAAGGAATATGATAGAGTTCTTTGAAATCGAGTTGGGAACCATGACAATGGACGAATATGAAAAGAGGTTCTTTGAATTGTTGAAGTATGTTGAGTTCATAAAAGATGAGCAAGTATAAATCTAAAGGTTTCTAAGTGGGTTACCCTCCTTCTATAGTGACAAGATACAATATAATAACCCCAAGACCTTGGAGGAAACCATAAGGAGAGAAAGGCATCTTTATGAGAAAAGCAGAGGAAGGACAATTTTCCAAAAAGCTTGGAATGACAAGATGAAGGGTAAAAAGAATCAAAGGAAAAAAGGTTTTAAGCCACCCTTTTTCAAGAAAAACTCCCAAGCAAATAAACAAAGTCATTCAGCCCAAAATGAACACAATACTACAGATTCATGTGGGACAATGACAAGGTAGAACCCTACACAATGTTGGGGGTGTGAGGGAAATAATTTATAGAGGGACTACCCTCACAAAGGAGAAGGAATGAGGACTTCCCATAACATCCAGGAGGCTGAAACAATGGAAGACATGAGAGGAAACATGCAAAGGATTTATGCAACCTTGTACAAAAAGAAAGCAAAATATCAATCCCCCATTATTGAAGTGGAAGGTAATATTGATAACCAACCCATAACACTTTTAATTGATTCTGGAGCTATCCATAGTCACATAAACTATAACATTGTTGAAATATTTCACTTGCAAAGGAGTAAGCATAAGAAATCTTGGTTAGTTCAATTAGCCATGGGAGCTAAGAGAAAGATCAAAGAACCTGTTAAATATTGTATGATAAACATGAATGGACTCAACACAAAGGTAGATGTAAACACCATACCATTGGGTTCATATGATCGTATAATTGGCATGAATTGGTTGGGAAAACAACATGCTATCTAGATGGTTACAACAATATGATCACATATCTTGATGAAGAAGGGAAACCCAGAAAGGTTCAACGCATTCCAAGAGTTATAGTTGTTAGAGAGATTTCATCTATGTAGTTGAAAAAGTGTTTCAGGAAGGGATATCAAATTTCTGCAACCCATATGGAAGAGGCATCCAAATATAAAGTGGAAAGCATTGAACACCATTCGGTATTAAAGGGTTTTGAATATGTTTTTAGTGAAATCTTGTGATTTCCACCAGAGAGAGACATTGATTTATCTATTGATTTGGTGCCAGGAGTTTCCCCACTGCCCAAGAAACCATACATAATGGGCACACCATAATTGAAAGAGTTGCATATGCAACTTGAAGAATTGTTAAAGGAGGGGTATATATGCCCAAGTGTGTCACCTTGGGGAGAACTAGTGTTATTTGTAAAGAATAAATATGGAACCTTAAGGCCGTGTAGTTATTTCAGACAGCTGAATAAGGTCACCACAAATAACAAATATCATTTTCCAAGGATTGGTGATTTGTTTGATAAGCTAAAAGGTGCAAGAATATTTTCCAATATTGACTTGAGATCACACTATCATCAAGTGATGATTAAGGAAGAAGACATCAACAAGACAACATTTAGGATAAGATATGGGCATTATGAATTCACAATATGCTTTTATGTGTTTGATGAATGGAGTGTTTAGGGAGTACACTGACAAGTTTTTAATTTTGTTCCTAGATGATATACTCATCTACTCTAAATCAAAAGATGAACATGAGTAACATTTATAAATGGTGTTGCAAGTTCTAAGAGAGCATAAATGGTATGCTAAACTAAGTAAGTCCATCTTTTATCAAAATATTATTCACTACTCGGGGCATATCATGTTCGACAATGTAGGTATTCCAACAGAGGACAAACACCTTCAATAACTACTCACACAACTAGATCAAAGACAAACACACCGATGTTTTGAAGTGGTAAAACCCCTACGAGGAAACATCCACGACCTGAGACAACGTGTCAACTTGGAGTAATTTATTAATGCAAAAGAAAAATATTACAGCGAGATTTTACAAGAGATTTTCTCATAATCCATCACCGAAAAATGACCCTCCATGCTATTTAAATAGAGATCATGGACCAATCGGGTGTTAATCCATGGATCAATGGTCATTAATATTGAGGATAATATGAACCATCATATCACTCTATGTTGGGAACATATCTTGACCGTCATATTTCCTAACTACAAATGTATACTAATTCATACTAAAGAAACACACTAAGAAACACACGTTTTCCTAACGACACATTAGACCTAGTAGATCTTAACTAAATCCTAAGTGTCTAAATATCCTAACATCCCCCTTTAAGAAAAACTTGGGATAAGATTGAAGGATTTACAATATTGACACAATAGGAGAAGGAAGGAGGCATTAGATCCTATCCCCCCTTGATGAAAACTTCATGAACTCCTAACATAGATCGAATTTTGGAAAACTTTGCTTTTGTAAGATACTTTGTGAAAATGTCTGCAACTTGATCTTCTGTAGGGAAAAAGAACACTTCAATAACTTGATCATGAATGACCTTTCTGATGAAGTGCATGTGTATCTCGATGTGTTTGCTGCGTTGATGGTTAAATGGGTGTTTTGCAAGCTTGATGACGCTCTGATTTTCACACCAAAGGCTGGTCGGATGCTGTTGTTGGAATCCAAACTCTGAGAGGATATCTCGAATCCACAAGGCTTCTTGACTTTCATTTACCATTGCATGGTACTCTTTTTCTGCTGAAGAAAAGTGCAATAGCTTGTTGTTTATTATAGGCCCAAATGACAAGTCATGAACCAAGGCTGAAAACATAACCTGTAGTAGACTTCCGATCATCAGGGTCATCGACCCAATATGAATCAGTGAAACCAACCAATAAAGGAGTCCCCCCTGAACTGTAATTTATCTCGAAATGAACTGTACCACGAACATAGAGAAGTACCCTTTTAGTTTCTTTCCAATGGTTTTCATGGCTTGTTTGCGTATACCGGGCAACAAGATCAATAGCAAAGGAAAGATCAGGACGGGTATGAGTCAAGTATAAGAGGCTACCAACTAACTGGCGATATAGGGTGGCATCAACTTTGGGAGAAGTACATGTGGCAGTTGTTGGAAGATTGGTTGTTGTCATTGATGTCAACCCTAGTCATGGGTTTTGGAACACAAGATTGATGAAGTTATTTGGACATGAAGGAAAATGCACATGCAGATAC
>ML779370.1:159858-177476 GCA_009831015.1 Picea engelmannii
GGTGTAACTCTTATACTATTGTTCATTTCTCATTGGATATAATTGAATGGTTTAAGTATAAGTTGAAAAATGTTTTAAATTGTACTTGATACTGATTCACCCCCCTCTCAGTATCAACAACAGTAAGCTTGAATCCATAATGGAAGGGAGACGGGGCGGGTTTACGATCGTCCATGTGAAAGCGGTGAAGAAGGTCACAAGCATACTTAAAATGGGAAAGAAAAATTTCTTCATTGGTTTGCAAAACTTGGAGGCCAAGGAAATAGTGCAAAAATCCTAAGTCTGTCATTTCAAATTTCTTATTAAGGTTGGTTTTCACATGGTTTAAATTTTTTGAGTCACTACCAGTAAGGATAAGGTCATCAACATAAAGGACAAGAATGATGATATGGCTTCCTACTTTCTTGGTATAGACATTAGGATCATAATGGAATCTAGTGAATCTGATGTCAATAAAAAATCTACCCATTTTGGCATACCAAGCCCGGGGAGCTTGGTTAAGACCATAAAGAGATTTCTTAAGGAGAAAAACAAGGATAGATTCATTTTGAACATAGCGAGGAGGTTGTTCCATGTAGATTTCTTCTTGCAAATATTCGTGCAAAAAGGAGGATTTAACATCCATCTGATGGACCTCCCATTTATGTGAGGCCGCAAGGGAAAGATCAAGGCAGATGGAATTCATTTTGGCTACAGGGGAAAAGGTTTCATTATAGTCAATTCCTTCAACTTGAGAAAATCATTTGGCAACTAATCGAGCCTTGTGTCTTTCGACAATTCCATCTAATGCATACTTACTTCTATAGACCCATTTACATATGACAATTTTTATTCATTTTGGAAGAGGTACAAGATCCCAAGTATCATTTGTCATTAAAGAATGATACTCTTATTCATTGTTGTATCTCAATATGGATGACCTGAATCTTCTGCAAATGTCCTTGGATCATGAGTCTCTGAAACTTGAGCCAAAAGAGAAGAGGCTCGCTGGAACTATAAACATGTTTGACGATAATCTGAAGGATCACCAACAATATCACCAATTGCTTCTCGTGTTGAACGAACCCATCTAGGAAGCGAACGAGTTGGTGCTAGTTCATGTTCAAATAAATAATCTAGAGGAAGGTGATAAGGAAGAGGTGGATTTTCATGCTCATTGTCATCATCTGAAGAAGAAACCAGAAGAGGAACAGAAGAAGGCACAAATGCCGAAGATGGCTCACAGGACGAAGAAGGCACAATCATCGACTTAGGCTTGCGGGCCAAGATATTTTCATCAAATTTAACATCTCTTCTAATAAAAATTTCATTACAATGTGGTTGAAGAAGTCTATAACCTTTGAAATCTTCAGAATAACCAACAAATATACACTTCTCACTTTTAGGCTGCAATGCTTTCCTTTTCTCATCAGGAATGTGAGCCCATGCTATACTTCCAAATACACGAAAGTGACTTACATTTGGTTTAATTTTAGTCCAAGATTATTCTGGTGTTATACTTTTAAGAGCCTTTGTGGGAGTGCGATTTACTATGTAATTTTCACAGTTGATGGCTTCTGCCCAATACTTTAGATTTAATTCCTTAGATTGGATCATACAATTAGCCATTTCTTTTAATGTGTGGTTCTTTCTCTCAACAACACCAATTTTTTGTGGTGTATATGGAACAATGTGTTGCATTTGGATGCCCTGTGTAGTGCAGTAACTTGTAAAATTATTTTTCACATATTCACCTCCATTATCTATTCTTAACCTTTGAATTTGATGTCCAGATTACTTTTCTACAAGGGCCTTGTAGGCCAAAAACTTCGCTCTTAATTTTACGAAGTAAACCCAAGTCCGTCTGGAAAAGTCATCAATGAAAGTTAAGAAATACTTGCACCGAGAAAAATAAGGAGTAGAAAGTGGACCACACAAATCACTGTGAACAAGCTGCAAAGGGCCTGAGGTGTGCCAAGAGGAAGGTTTGTCAAAATTGTCCCGATGATGTTTTCCAATAACACAACCGACACAAACACTATCTCTGCATGAAATAGGAGGAAGACCAGTCACCATATGTTGATTACATAGTTGTTGCAATGAGCAATAGTTTAGATGACCAAAATGCTCATGCCAAAGTTTGATCAAGTCATCGCTATGAGCAACAAAAAATGATGAAAAATATGATGACCCAAAGTTGTCAAACTTGTACAACCTGGTAATATCATCAGCAATTCCAGCTGCAAGAACATGCTTAGGATCTTTTAGATCCTTAATTACAACTTGGTGAGTTGAAAACTCTACAGTTTAATCTTCACCTAAATGAGTGATTTGATATACTGATAGAAGGTTGCAAGAAAGACTTGGAACACATAATACATCATTGAAATGACCATTATCTACTTGAACTGTTCCATATCCCAAAACACTAAGAGATCTATCATCACCAACAAATATTATCTTGGTGTCACATTCATTTAGAGCATAAAATATGTCTTTATCCTTAGCCATATGATAAGATGCTCCAGAATCAATAAGCCACTCATCAGAAGAAGAAGTAGAAGTTGTATTGAAGGAGAAACCAGAAGTAGAAAGTGCATGTCCATGAGAAGAAGAAGAAGTATTAGAATCAATATTTATGTTGGGCTTCTTCATTGCTGCTTCTAAAGCTGCCATCTTCTTGAAACATTTGGACTCATCATGACCATGTATATCGTAAAAGTTGCAATGTCTGCCAGTCTTCTTATTTTTATATTTTTCTCATTTGTCACCATTAGGAGTTGAATCTATCTGAGTGGGTTTGGGACCCTTCTGTTGCTTTTTGTTGTATCAAGGATGTTGCTTCTTTGGATTCTTGGGTTTATCTTTCTACTGGGTGACTAAGGATTTGTTGGAGGTACCTGCAGTGTTGATCACTCCAAGTTGTACAAGCTTATCTTCCTCTACAATCAAAGCAACACAAAAGGACTCAAGAGTGGGGTTTTCATAAGCTTTCCCTAGAGCCTCTCTCATGGCATAAAAGGTAGATACAAACACAGAATATGCACCACCTAGCTTAGAAAGAATAAGATAGATGCAACACTCTTCCTCCATATTTATCTCACATTCTTCACATCAAATTAAGAGTGTTTTAAAATTAGATAGATAGTCTCCAATGCAAGAAAAATCACTTGGACTTAAAGTCAGTACTTGATTTTCTAACTGTAGTGGTCGAATAATATTGAGTTTACCAAACACATATTCAACCTTTTCCCAAGCTTCATCAGGGTCATCAATTTATTTAAGGTGGAACCTTAAATCAGGAGAGATGGACATTCTAATTAGTCCATGTGCTTTGTCACTCCTATTAGCACATTTGACTTTCTTATCAACATCAGTGGGTTCTTTTTCCTTTCCCAAGGTAATCCGGTACAAGCCTTTACTTCTTAATAAATCATCCATATGATATTTCCATTGGAAGTAGTTGGTGCTCATAATAAAAATATTACTAGAAGAAGCCATATTAAATATGTAGATAATATGGATTTAAAAACTGAAACTGATGATCTGGATGGAAATATCTCAAAAACTTAGGTGGTTTACAAAAAATGACACTAAAAACAGACTTCAGATGTGAAAGTTATGTCATTTGAAAAAAATGCATAAATGGTAACCAAAGGACCAGGTGGTGGTGTAAGTTGCCTTATGAAGTGACCCAAATTTTATAAGAAGAAGTGGGGATCACTTTTACAATGAAGTTACTTTATGAAAGAAAATTCGTCTACAAAATAAATAAATCTAAAGTAAAATATTAAAACTACTTACAATGATTCACTTTTATAGTTGAAGTGAAATAAACTTCACAATTGAGCATGAAATTTTTCAAAAAAAAGTAACAAAAAGAGAGACTTGAACTCAAGACCTCTTACTTAATAAGGCAACTTTTAACCAAATGGTCTTGAAAAAATTTTTGTATTGTTTAGCAAGAGGATTCAGGGTGTTTTTGTTGATGTTAGGATGTTCTTGTTGTTGCTGTGGAAGACGGCATGGAGAGCCTGCTAAAAAAAACCTATTTTCACACCAAAAAAAAATTCGCTTCTCGATGATAAGAAGGGTTAGATCTCAGTTAGCTTACCGAGAAAATGCACATTTTCCTATCTGTTTCTAATTTTCCGAGATCACATAGGGCACAGGGAAAAGAGAATATGCAGATCTAAAAAAGTAGAAACCCAGAAACAAATAATATAAACCGAAATAAAACCAAAATAATACTCTGCAAAAATTTAAAAATGGCGTATTCACGGTTTATACCTCCAGATCTGAATGAAATGGCCGTATCTTGGGAAAACAGAAACCTTTTCGAGTGAAACAATTTTTTTTCCTTATTGAAATGAGTGCTACAGACGCAATGGAACAATCCTCTCAGCCCATAAATGTACAAAAAATGAAAAAAAAGGAGATGAGGAAACTCGGCTTCACGATCTCTATCTACAATAGGTGCGGGTCTTCAAACAGGCTCTGATACCATGTTTGAAAACATAGGTATTCCAATAGAGGATGAACACCTTCAGTAGCCACTCACACAACCAGATCAAATATCAACACACCATTTTTTTGACGTGGTAAAATCCCTACGGGAAAACATCCATGGCCCCAGCCAACACGACCACTTGGAGTAGTTTATGAATGCAAAAGAAAAAAATTACAGAGAGATTTTGCAAGAGATTTTCTCACAATCGATCATCGAAAAATGACCCTCCATGCTCTTTAAATAGAGATCATGGACCAATTGGGTGCTAAGCCACAGATCAATGGTCGTTAAGATCGAGGAGAATATGAATCGTCGAATCACTCTATGTTGGGAACATATTGTGACCGTCGGATTTCCTAACTACAAATGAATACTAAAGAAACACACTTTTTCCTAATGACACATTAGACCAACTAGATCTTAACTAACTCCTAAGTGTCCAAATATCATAACATATCATTTTAGCATAAGGGATAGCTTTTGATCCTGAAAATATAGAATCCATAAGAGGATGACCAATGCCAATAAATGTAATAGAGGTAAGATCATTCATGGGTCTTGTCGGTTATTACCAAAGATTCATAAAAGGGTTCTCAAACATTGCAGGTCCAATCACTTCTTTTCAAAAGAAGGGAATGAAGCTCGAATGGACTCCCAAGTGTTAAGAGATCTTTCAACAACTAAAAGGAATCTTGACAAGTGTGACAATATTGAAGATTGCATATTCGGATGAATATTTTTTTATATGAATTGATGCATGCAAAGAAAGACTCGGTGGAGTCCTTAGTCAAAAAGATCATGTAGTATGACATGTGTCCAAAAAAATAAAAGAGCATGAGAAGGATTATGCTACCCATGATCTAGAGTTAGTAGAAATTGCACATGCATTAACAATGTGGAGACATTACCTCATGGGAAATACATTTGAGCTAAGAACATACCACTATGGTCTAAAACATTTATTTGGACAGCTAACACTAAATTCTAGATAAACTAGATGGATTGAATTTCTGAGTGAACATGACTTTGAAATTAAGCATATAAAGGGAAAGGAAAATCAAGTGGTTGATGCACTTGATAGGAGAGCTCGTGAAGTGCATGTTCAAGTCATTAGTATGTACATGACTGATATGAAAGATAAAATTGTTGAAACATCAAATTCAAATCAATAATATCTAAAAATAAAAGAAACATTGCAACAAGGTCATTTTCAACAAAAAATTAATTATTATGAGCTGAAAGAAGATGGAATTATCATGTACAAAGGAAAAGTATACGTGTCAAATTTCAATGAGTTGAAATATTTAGTGTTAAAGGAAATTCATAACATGCCATATGTTATGCACCGATGATATCATAAGACAATTGCAGTTGTAAGAAGCCAATACTTTTGGCCAAGAATGAAGAAAGAATTGGATAATTACATAGCCAGATGTCTAGAGTGTCAGAAAGTGAAGACAAAACATAGACATCCAGTTGGGTTGTTATAGCCATTTCCCATTATGGAATGGAAGTGGGAAGTTGTTACAATTTATTTTATTACTAAGTTGTCCAGAATAGTGAAACAACATGATTCCATCATGGTGGTGGTGGATAAATTGACTAAGGTAGCACATTTTATCCCAGGGAAGACAACACACAAGACAAAAAATATTACAGAAACGTATATGAAGGAAGTTTCCATGCTATGTGGAGTGCCTAAGTAAATAGTTTCAAATAGAGATACAAAGTTCACATCCAATTTTTGGAAGGGTTTGTTGAAAGGATTTGTGACCAAACTAAATCTCAGTACATCGTATCATCCAGATTCAAATGGGAAAATAGAGAGGACTAACATGATAATTGAGGACATGCTCAGAATGTATGTGATGGACCAACCATCAAAGTGGGAGGATTATATCCACTTAATTGAATTTTCATACAATAATGGGTATTAATCCTCATTGAAAATGAGTCCATTTGAAGCATTGTATGGCAGAAAATGTAACACACATGTGAGTTGGGATAAATCAACAAACAAAGCAGTTGTTCGGATAGATTTGTTGAAGGAAATGGAAGAGCAAATGGAAAATATCAAGTAGAATTTAAAGGTTTTCCACAATAAGAAGAAACATTATGCAGACAACAATAGAGTTTTTAGATATTTCAAAGTGGGAGAACATGTGTTCTTAAAAGTGAAGGACAAAATAAGCTCAGTAAGATTGGGAAGTTTCCCAAAGTTGACAACAAGATATTGTGGACCTTTTGAAATATTAGAAAAGATAGTTCCAATTGCATACATGCTAACATTTCATGCATCCATGAGAGTGAATAATGTATTTCATGTGTTATTATTAAAGAAATGTGTGCCTGACCCTAACCACATAATAGATTGGAACGTGATCTAGGTGGATCATGAAGGGGATTTCTAGGTGGAACGGGTACACATCCTAGATAAAAAAGTAAAAGTGTTGAGTAAAAAATCCATAGGGATGGTAAAGGTTCAATGGAATTTCTATGGTCTTGGATATGCTACATGTGAGCATGAAAAAAATATGTGGGAGGAATACCCTCAAAGTTTTGACAATTTTGAAGAAAACGTAATGAAAAACTCCATTTTGAGTAGTTATAGTTTCATAACCATATCTTAGAGTCCTAGCCAACTGCATTGGGGGCCATAATAAAAGAATGTCACATTCCTTGGGTTAGACTTGATAAAATAATGGTACATTCCTTGGGTTTGAACTGATACACAAATGGTGCATTCCTTGGGTCCGCGCGTTGAGAGGAACAAAAGATTATGGTTGGAATTGTTGTTGGAGTTGTTAAATTACATAATTTTATTTTAAGTATTGTGATGTAAATTTTCATATATGAATATCGACATAGTGTGCACCAAGGATGGATCATAATTGTAGGGGAGGGGGAATGTAACATCCCCACTATAATCCATAGTTTAATTAATGCTTAATGTAGATATAATGTGTGGCTACAACCAAGCGATGTATATGAAAAATGTAATTTTGTGTTTTAATAATAAAATGTGATGCCAAATACTAAGAGGACATGGACAAAGATGGGGGATGAATTAATCCACAAGAGAGGGAAGGGTCTAAGAGAATGGTCAAGAGGGGGTCCAAGGGGGAATTACCCATGTATATTAATTCAACCCATTTTCCTAAATTTTCTATTGGTATATGAAACTTCTAATTTCTGATTGAGTGTTCCCAAATCCAATCATTGAATACATGTAAGAGGGCAGGTGTTTAATATGTTTATGTGTTGTATTTATGAGTTTGTTCATTATGCATTAACTCTGAAATTGAGAATGATTTATATGTTTCTATGTTGAGTTATTTGATATGCATTCATGTCATTTTAGCTTATTGTAGATGCATCAATTTAATAATATTAGACAACAATTAAATTTGTGTGTGTAATTTGTAGTTGGAAGCTATAGGAATTAATTAGACAACACAATTTTTTGTTTTATGAGTATTCCACACTGTAATGTTCCTCAATTGGGTTGGGGGACATTACAATATGACAAAGGTGTATCTAATTTGTCTTGGTTAGTTGATGTAGATTGTTCTTTAGATAGAGGGTCTTCTCTTCATGAGAGATGGAGCTTTGGACAATCTTGAGCTCTTGCTTGCAGAAAACATAGACCTATGCCTCATCTGACTCATGAGAGGAAAAATCTTTGTTACAAACAATTATTTTTTATTGGTTTATCAAGATATAAGTGAATTATCACAACCATAAATAATATTTGTTTTACTTTCACAAGGACCCCACTATCTAGCTACGATGGTACACTGACTTCAAGTAGTCATGTTGTTGGTAGTTGAAGAGGAAATTAACCTCTCCCATTTCCAAGTACATATACATCATCATATGATGCTAATAATTTATATGAATCGAGTATTAAGTGTGGATTTAATACTTGTTCATATATGGATATCTTTAATTTTCAAAGTTTAAATTCATAAGAAAACACTAATTTTAATGTATATATGCTTTTTGTCTAACTTTTAGAGGTTACTAATAGATAGGATCATCCTACATCTCCTCGTCCATGGGAGAATGAGGTGACACAGATCACTCTTGAGGATATATTTGGGTAGTGAAATTGGTTGCATGAAGAGATATTAGCTATTCCCCATGATAGCACCACTCCATACTCTATGTCGACGATTCTAGAGAGCATCGATTAGTTGATGGATCTCTATCAGACGGTGGGGACACAAATTAAACTTTGGAAGTGGCATTCTAAGGAGAACGGATGAGGTTTTAGGAAAATATAACTAGGAGGTATTGAAAGCCATGATTATAGGGCATGATGCGATTGGTACATTATTGTAAAATTTTGAGACCCGAGAGATCTAGAATTCGATGAGAAAAATAATACTAATCCAATGAATTTGCAAGTAAACAAAGACTACAGAGATATAGAAGAATATACTCCACAAAAATGAATGTATTCACAATATATTAAAAATTTCAATGAGATCAATTCAATATATAGAGAGGAATTGATCTTGTCACTAATAATAGCAACTGCCACTAAAACAATAAAAGCAGTGCAAAAATAGCTAAAGCACATGCCTAAACCTCTAAAATAGATAACCCACACCTAAAATGAGTATGATAGGCTAAAACGTGAGCTTATCCATAACTGATTAGATAAATAAAGATTATCCATAATTGATTAGCTAAATAAATAAATTTTACTAAAGAAAGGGGATAAATCCCTAAAATCAAGGGACAATTTCCTTTATTTAAGGAGGAAGTGCACTCTCCTTCCTTTATGGTTTTAAACTTTGCATGGAGATTTGAAATGAGTCACTAAGTGGATTTATAATTAAAGAACTCAATATTAACTCCATGTCATAAGGGACATATCCCTAAATTTAAGGAAAACACCCTAAAAACAAGGAAAGTGTCTCCTACCCTCTCTAGAAGGTCAAATCAAGTGATGAAAAATGCATTGGGATGCATTAACCAAGGTCTAGGTGCCTAAGACAAGTAATACACCAAGGGAAGTTATGATTATTCTCTAACACCCCCCCTTAAGCCTAACTGTAGTGACATAATAAGAAAATGTGAGTCCCGGCTACTAGGCCATTTTAGGTACTCAATGTAATAATGAACCCCTCATAAAAAAAGGAAAGAGAGAAAACCTCATCGGAAACCGGCCCCCAAAAGAGGACATAAAAAATTTCTAAGTAAACTGTGAGAGTCTGCCCTATTGTCTGTACCACAACCAAAAGATCCCGCAAGTCAGATAATTTCTTCTCAGAGAAGGATTTGGTGAATATGTCTGCAACCTGCTGCTCAATGGGACACTACTGCAATGAAATAACTCGATCATGAATCATCCCCTAGATGTAATGCATGTGTATATCGATATGCTTTGTTCTCTATCTCTGAACCAGGTCAATGGATATCTAAATGATACCCTGGTTGTCACAAAATATGACAGTCAATATCTGACACTAAATCCCAAACTCAAAAAGTAAAACCTGTAACCAAATACACTTTGTGGCGTCATTCACTGCCCCCTGTACTCTGCCTATTCTATGGATAAAGCAATAGTTTCATGCTTCTTGCTTGACTAGCAAAGTGGACCGGATCCAAATATGAATACATACCTTGAGGTGGACTTGCGGTATGTGCCATTGCCAGCCCAATCTGAATCTGTGTACCCGACCAAAGAAGAGGACAATCATGTGCTTAATAAATACCAAAATTGGGAGTGTCTTTTATATAATGAAGGATTCTCTTATAAGATTTCCAATGAATCTCATGGGGCTCCTGCATATACCTGGAAACAACACTTAGTGCATAAGAGAGATTAGGACGTGTATCTGTGAGGTACAATAAGCTCCCTACCAACTGCCAATAGAGAGTATTGTCTACCAAAGGAGTCGTCACTCCATCCTCCAATCTGACCCTGGAAAGAAAAGGTGAATCGGTTGGCTTACACTCTGTCATTTAAAACCTATCAAGTAGATACAATGCATACTTGGTTTGTTCCATCTTGATTCCTGAAGTAGACTGTAACACCTCATGACCAAGAAAATAATGCAACAAACCCATATCACTCATGGAAAATCTATCATGCAAGGCAGTCTTAACCCATGGAATCTCTAATAAATCACTCCCTATGATCAGTAAGTAATCTATGTATATAAAAATCAACAAAAGTGAGTCATCATGGTGAAGCATATAAACATTTGGATCTGATTTACATCTATGAAATCCCCGAGAAAGCATAAAATAATCCATTTTTGCATACCAAGCTCGAGGAACCTATTTGAGCCCATATAATGACTTCTTTAACCTGCATACAAGAGAAGAATCATGAACATACACCTTGTGGTTGCTCCATATATATATCCTCCTTCATATCTCTGTGAATAAAAGTACTCTTCACATCCATGTGATGGACTTCCCAGTGTCGAGAATCCACAATGGCCAAAACTAGCCTGATGGAGTCCATTTTTGCAACTGGTGAAAAAGTCTCGGTATAATCAATGCCATGTACCTGGGAGTAAAGTTTAGCAACAAGCCGAGATTTATATTTACTGATCTCCCCATTTTCAGCCATATTTTTCCAAAATATCCATATGCATTGAACAAACTTTCTTCCTTTCAAAAGTGGAACCAAATCCCAGGTTTGGTTCTCCATAAGAGCACTGTACTCCTCAGCCATAACATCTTCCTAGAAGGGGTTTCCCATGGAATTTATATATGATTGTGGATCTGATGAAAATGATGTATAACAATGTATGGGCAGAAAATTCTATGTGGCATCCAAGGCAGTGGGGGCCTCGAAAAACTGTGATCTAGTCCTCCTTGGATCCATCATATTGTCAACTAGTTCACCACCATCATGCAAAGTCCTTTTGTCCCAGACTGGTAGGGGATATGGAGAATCCATGACCTTCTCATCAACCTCTGAATATGATCCAAATACCTTCTCATCATAATTATCTGAAGTTCTCAAATGAGAATCAAACCCTCTTCAATTGTTTCATCCAAAAAATCCCTAGAAGGTTGATCTGAAACTGCATGTAGTGGACCCTCTTCGAACTTCACACTTCGCTCAATGAAAAGTGAATCAATAGAAGTTTGTAGCAAACTATAACCTTTGAAACCTTCAAGGTATCCAAAAAATATGCATTCAACACTCTGATGCTCTAGTTCCCTTCGTTTATCAGATGGAATATGGGCCCATGCACAACAACCAAATTTTTTGAAATGGGGGACTTTTGGTTTCTTACCGCACCAAGCTTCAAAAGGAGTGATTCCCTTCAGTGATTTGTGAGGAAAAGGGTTCTGAATGTATGCTACACAATTTATTGCTTCATCCCATAGCTTAGGAGCCAATGATTTTGACAGTAGCATGCAATTTTCCATCTCTTTCAGTGTCCGGTTATTTCTCTTGGCAACACTGTTCTATTGCGGTGTGTAAGGCATTGTATGTTGGATCTTGATGCCCGCTTCAGAACAAATTTGATGCATATATTTTTTAAAATACTCACCTCCATTATCACTACAAAGGATCTTAATCCTTCCCTCAAACTGATTCTCAACGAGTTCTTTAAATTCTTTAAAATATTGAAAAACTTGAAATTTCAATGTCAAAAAATACACCCATGTGAAGCGAAAGTAGTCGTCGATAAAAGTGAATACATACTGATATTTTCTGATTGAGGGATTGGGGAAGGGTCCCATGACATCACTATGAATCAGATGAATATGTGAGGATTCAATCCATTCTTTTCCTTTGTCAATTTTTTTCTCGGGATGCTTACTAAGAATGGAGCCCCGATAGATCCCATTGGAAAATTTGATTTGAGGCAAACCGGTTACCATGTCTTCTTTGCTGAGTTGATGAAAGTACATGTAATTAATATGCCCAAATATATCATTCCATAACCTATTCTCTTCATTAGTATGAGTAAAAAATTGTTTACATACATATTTGGGAATGAAATGAGACAAGGAATACAACTAAGAGTGATGATCTGCAACACCATGAGATACTGAGGACCCTGTTTTTAAGTCTGAAATTTCCACTGAATCCGGATAGAATTCGACATTTTTTCTGGAACCTGAATGTGTGATTTGATATATGGAAATAAATTTCATGTATATTGAGGGGACATGTAGTACATTATCAAAATATCCCCCTTCCAAAGAAACTATGCCTTTACAACATACCTTAGTCGGTGTGTCGTCTCCCATAAGAATAGAAGGACATATGCACTCTTCGATGGAAGAGAATGATTCTTTCTTTGCAGTCATATGATTCAAAGCACATGAATCAAGGATCCAATTGGATGGGGAGGATGTGACAACCATCAAATCTTGACCATTGTGAGTTTTTCCTCTTCCTTCGGTCGGTTTTTATTCATCCTCCTTCCTTGCATTTTCTAGGACCATGAGATTGTTTTGTTGTAGCATCTTTGCCATCTCATATATAGTTTTCCTCATACAATAATATTCAGGATCACAACCGTTTTGACAATAGCTGCATTTAGATATTTCCTTTTTCTTCTTCCCTTTGTGATCTGAAGAAGATTCATCCGTAGGTTTCAAGAACTTTTCCTTTCTAGCCTCAAGGTTTTTTCCTTTCCCCTTTCTTCAATATTTGAAATTTGGTTTGCTTGCTTCGTTTGCTGCAAGAGAATGATATCTAGAAACCTTTATGGAGCCCATGGAAGATAATTTTTCATTCTCTTGAGTTAGTGCTTCAATAAAATCATCTAAAGAGGGCATTTTCCACTTCGGAGTTGTTATTTTTAAGCATTAAATGAGGAAACAAAAACTGAATAATCGGGACCTAGTTTTGAGAGAATGGAAAGGATGAGTTGCTCATCCTTTTTATCTACTTTGAAATATTTAATATGAACTAGAAGAGATTTAAATTTTGTAAAATACTCTTGCAAAGAATCAAAACTTGACAGATTCAAACCTATGAGCTCGTTCTCCAAATTGTAGGCTCGAAGTTCATCATGTTTACCGAACAACTATTCCAACTTGGTCCATACCTCATTGGGGGATGATGCAGTGTCGACATGGAACATAAATTCTCTTGATATGGAGAGAAATAGCATCCTAAAGGATTCATCCATTCGATTGAAATACTTTTCCTTCTCCACAACATTGGTTGGCTCAACTTTCGTACCCATTGTTATTTGGTAGAGGCCTTTGCTTCGGAGAGAAAGGGTGATCTCGACTTTCCATTCAATGTAGTTGAATGGAGTTAGGACAACATGCTTGGGCTGAAGGTGTTGATCCATTTATTTTTTTTGACTCCTTTAATGATCTTTCACCTGCAAATAAAACTAGTATACCTCTCCCTCAGATTCCCTGAGGCTTTGATACCATCTAAAATTCTGAGACCCAAGAGATCTAGAATTCGATGAGAAAAATAATACTAATCCAATGAATTTGCAAGTAAACAAAGAAGAGAGATATAGAGAGGAATGTAATCCACAAGAATGAATGTATTCACAATATATTAAAAATTACAATGAGATCAATTCAATATAGAGAGAGGAATTGATCTTGTCACTAATAATAGCAACTGCCACTAAAATAAGAAAAGCAATGAAAAAATAGCTAAAGCACATGCCTAAACCTCTAAAATAGATAAACCACACCTAAAATGAGTATGATAGGATAAAAAGTGTGTGTATCCATCACTGATTAGCTAAATAAAGCAAGTTTACTAAAGAAAGGGGATAAATCCCTAAAATCAAGGGACAATTTCCTTGATTTAAGGAGGAAGTGCACTCTCCTTCCTTTATGGTTTTAAACTTTGCAGGGAGGTTGGAAAGGAGTCACTAAGTGGAGTTCTAATTAAATAATTCAATATTAACTCCATGTCATAGGGGACATATCCCAAAATTTAAGGAAAACTCCCTAAAAACAAGGAAAGTGTCTCCTACCCTCTCTAGAAGGTCAATTCATGTGAGGAAAAATGCATTGGGATGCATTAACCAAGGTCTAGGTTCCTAAGACAAGTAATACAACAAGGGAAGTTAGGATTATGCTCTAACAATTATTTGAGATCCCTCCTAATCATGCAAGGATGAAACTGCTTAAACTCAAAGAGTTTAGGCTTGTGGTTGTATCCCATCATGTGTATGGTAGATTTATCAGAGCATGGGGAATCTTACCCCACCATGATGAGGTTTCATTATATTTTACAACACATACCTATGTTGATTTTGTGTTGCAAATGCACGTTGACTATGCTAGGACACCATCATGTTTTTATGGTTTAGGTAGATGACACAATTATGATTGTCTTGGGGCTCATAGAGACTCTACTATCATACTATCTCTTGATAGATTGGTACCATTTCTGAGCAGGAGTATTGTTTTTCCCAGGATTTATTCAACCTATCATATCTTAGATTTCAAGTGAGGGATGTTATGCCAGACACCATGCCCACTTCATTAGGTAGTGTCTTAGTTACTTTAGCTCATGAGAGATCTAGACCACCACTTTTTTATAAGGATCCTTGCTTGCATTTTTTGGTACATTGTTACTTCCTAGGATGCATATTATGGGTTTCACAAGAGATGTGGGCCAAGTCGTAGAGGCAAGGTACAATTTTGTATGATTTCATATGCTTAAAATATCTTTATTATCCATTAATTGATCATATTTTAATACATGTGCAATCAACGCATTAAGTAATCTTCTCTTGTATTTATGAAATGCATATGTTAGCATTATTGGATGATTTTTTCTAATGAACAATCAATTTATCGTCCACACATACTAGATGCAGGAAACTCGGTTAATATATGGTTGATTTATAGAAGTATATGGTTAGTATGCAATTAATATATGGTTGAATTTTGTTTATTTCATCCTAAGTTTTTCACATCTCTCATTCAATATATATAGAGTAAAGGAAAGGGTTTCATCAAAGGTTCTCCACCCCCTCCAACGCATGAGCCCATAGGCAATGTTGAATCTCAATGTATCCCCACTATGGAGATAGGTACTCAACTTCAACGCCTAGTCGATGATGTACAATTTCTTAATCAGTTCCATTGAATCCAAATTATACATCAATTGTTTTGAAATAATGATTATAGTATTATTTATTAATTTGAGTTTTTACATGTAATATTGTCGCTCCAATATCCAAGTACAAGGGGATATCGATGCCACAAAGATTTGGTCACATGAGTGGGATGCAATGTTTCATCACCATCCCAATGAGGTCCCATTGACGATCCCAATATATGTCACATAGACTTAGATTCCATATACATAGACTCAAATCCAATATACATAGACTCACATCCCATGTACACATTTTAGTGTCGACTTGACCCAGGGGAGCTCCTACATCTAGTTAAAATTTAAAAATATTGTCAAGTTGAACTCATAAATCGCGTACTTAGAAAAAATATCTAACTCTTACAGGTCATGAGAGGCTAGCAATGGTGATGGTCATGGGGGTGATGGAGTGCTCGGTATAAGTAACAATGTCATTGCCAATGATCATGGGGTTAGTGGTGCCAAATGACTTAGATTAGCAATGTTTTCTTATAACTCGATGCTAATGTCAATTTAGTATTTTTAGTTTATGGATTTGATTTGTAATAGATCTAATTGTTATATATATAAATTTATTCTTTTATAATTTGCATGGACCTTATAATTATTTTTTGGATTTTTTTGATGAGTGTTGAAATATTTTATTCTATAGTTGAGTGTGGATGTTACGATATATACGATATATTTGAGAGATTTAAAAAATTCTAATATATATATTTCTCATACATGAAGTGCTATGAAAGGTTAAAGGATCAGAAAAAAGATGAAATTAAATTTCATTTTCCTTTTGAATTACACAATTTAGATAAGAAAACCATTGCTTGAGATGTTAAAATAATGATTAACTTGCATTTCTTGATTCAAAATCATGTCTCAATATTTGATATGTGATAAACATTTCAAACATCCAAATCACAGTTACTATCCATTTACAGTAAAAGCACAACCATCATTACACCATTACTATAATGAGTTTTAAAGTCTTTCTTAAAAAATAGTACAAACATCCAAATCACAGTTACTATCCATTTACAGTAAAAGCACAACCATCATTACACCATTACTATAATGAGTTTTAAAGTCTTTCTTAAAAAATAGTATAGAGTTTAGACATAGATAATGTTTATATCATTAGTTTTAATGGATAATTTTGCATTTGATTTTACATTTTTTTCAAAACAATGTGTTAAATTTTTTTACTTACAATGTCATTAAAATGAATTTTTGTGATGTCAAGTTGAAGACTATGAATAATTTTAATCCTTTATGTTGAGTAGTTAAACTATTTCTAATTCATATCTATATTAACTATAATTTAAAATGAATTCCAAAAGTTTTGTGACGTCAAGTTGAAGGCTATGAATAATTTTAATCCTTTATGTTGAGTAGTCAAATTATTTCTAATTCATATCTATATTAACTATAATTTAAAATGAATTCCAAAAGTAATAGTTATAGGTGATTATAATTAATCTTCTCGATAGTAAACCTAAAAAACTAAAACTAATGAATTTGTATGAATACACATAATCTTCAAAAACCATATAAACAATCATAAAAATGACAAATTATCTAGATTATAATGACCCATAAAAATCATATAATGAATCATATTAAATGAATCATTCTCTTAATGTGAATGTTATTTTGTTATTTAATTCACACACATTTTATATGGTTGTGCATATAATCATAAACCATTTAGAGCATCTCTACTCTAAGTTGTTAATATATATAGATAACTTTGAATTCTAAAAGTAATAATTATAGGTGATTATAATTAATCTTCTCAATAGTAAATTTAAAAAACTAAAACTATTGAATTTGTATGAATACACATAATTTTCAAAAACCAAAAACCATATATACCATAGTATATAAACAATCATAAAAATGACAAATTATCTAAATCATAGTGACCCATAAAAATCATATAATGAATCATATTTAATAAATCATTCTCTTAATGTGAATGTAGTTTTGTTGTTCATTTAATTCACACACATTTTATATGGTTGTGCATATGATCATAAACCATTTAGAACATCTCTA
>ML779370.1:177555-231462 GCA_009831015.1 Picea engelmannii
AGAGAGAGAGAGAGAGAGAGAGAGAGAGAGAGAGAGAGAGAGAGTGAGTAGGAAATCGATATTAATTAAAAAGATGTAGTCATGTTTGACTGTTTGACTGTTCTAATATTTGATGAAACTTCCTAGATGGCATGTTACATCCCTTCCAAAACAAAGTAGAGTCTTAATATTCTATAGAAACAGACCAAAATTTTACATTATCTAGTGATAGAAAGTAAAGTAAAGAACACATGACTAAGATACTGAAAAATATGAGAGTTTAAGAACTATATTCCATTATCTTTTAGACCGAGGTTTCCTTATTTCTATGGAGGATACTAGTGATTCCAAATGTCTAGAACATAAACAACTAAACTTAACTGGATCCAAGGAGGTTTTGAAGGTGAAGTGTTTTCCATCACATCTTGTTGATGTTCAGAGTTCAAAGAATCCCTAGCAAACCCAAGAAAGAGGAGTGTAGGAGGTAACCAATAAATGTATACCAACCCACGCCAACTGTTGGGATTCTAAATTGAACTAACCTAATATTGAAGGAGAACCAAAATAAAATAAATCTTTATTACCAAAATTACTCCATACTAGAATAGTGAGAACGAACAGTATGGAGGTACATCACCGATATGCCAGAGTTCACCTTCTCCATACACCTACTAGGTCAAGGATGACTAGTAATGAGAGACAAAACTCATAAACCAATAGAACATTATCCCACCTCAACTATAAGGAAACAATGTGGAGAGATAATTTCCAAAGGTGGTCATTGAATGAAGAAGACATTGGGGACATGTCGACTTTGTATAAGAAGTCCTTTCAACGTGGGAGCCTTTATTGAGATCGTGTTCCATTTTTTGCAGTGATTCATTCTTCAATGGTTTTAGAAATTGTGAGATTGGATTTTTGATGCAGGAGCATCACTCCACGTCCTCAACGCATCAACACACTAGGAGGAACAAATTGCAAGGGAAGAGAGGCACCAACCCTCTAATTTTGAACCTAAATTAAAATTTTTAATGCAATTAAATGAAATTAAAGTCTGTAAGGCTCAAGGAAAGCCAAGCCCATGTGTATTGTTCAGACTGTATGTGTAGTGTCACCTTTAATGGATGAAAGGTAGGAATATCTAGATTCAATTAGGACTAGATGGTGATTAAGTGTAATTGAATGTAAATTAATGCGAGTAGGTAGCTGGAGGGAAGGCTCGAGAACCCCCCTTTTGTAAAAATATCTCTTGTATCAAAATTTAGTTAGTTAGCTGTGAGAAAGGGTAGAGAAGAGAGGAGAGGAGAGGAACTGAGACTCTGTTGTAGTCCAATTTTGTAAACATTGTACAAAGCATTCATATCTTAATACAAAGATAAAAAATTTCTCCCTATGAGGTTTCTGTGTATGTTTATATATTTTCTGAATGTCTTTGAATTCTTTATGTGTTTACTGTGTGTTTATACATGTCGTTAGTGCATATATGTGTTCCCTTTGTAGTAATTAGAGAGATTTATCTATCTTTGTAGTTTTTCTTAGTGTTTTGGGCTCTTAGGTTTCTGCAAGGAGTGCACACCAGAGTTAGTGAAAAATTTGTGAAGCCAGTGCAAGGAGTGCACTTGAACTCTGTTTCGAGTTCAGAGAAGAGCATGCCAAGTGGGAACACTAGAACAAGATCAAACTTAGAATAAGGGAAAATTGTACAAGGAGTGAACATCAGAGTTGTTGAACACTCTGAAGAAGACACACCAGAGTTGTTGAACACTCTAAGGAAGGAAGCTCTGTAAGGAGTGCATCGAGCAGACGCAAGGTGTGTGTGAGAATCTATTTCAGGTTTTATGAGAAGGTTTGTAAGAGAGCACACCATAAGGTTAATACTTGGAGGAGAGTCAAGTGCAAGTCTACACAGGGAGCGCAATGAGTGTGTGAGTGAATTCTCAGAATTCAGGATTCAAGGGGTGAAGTTGTGCAAGGAATGCACAAAGACAACACCCTGCTGTAGTGTTTGTAAGGGCTCTAGAGGAAATAATGTCAGAGTGCCAGGAGGGCAGAAGACTTTGTTTAAGTAGAAAAGGGCCGAGACCTTTAGAAGTGTGAGTGAATTCAAGCTCAGGATAAATAGTGTCATTGTGCATAGATCCATGCAAGGAGTGAAGAGGATGAAATCAGTCTAAGTCCCAAATTGCAGAAGGAGTGCAAGGTCAACGCAAAGAGGACTTATTTTTCAAGTTCAAATCTCAGGAATAGCAACGTTTTTCCCAAGAACACAAGAAGAGGCCAAGCAGACAACCCTGTAGGAGAGAAAATTTCAAAGGGTCGAACCCCTTTGAATTTTAAAAGCATTTCAAGATTAGAAGGGGTAGTGCAGATAGAGAGAAATCATTCGAGCTTGCAGAGGAAGATTAAAAGGCTAAGACTTTGAAAATAATTGATAAATTCTTCATTTGGAAGGAAAGTGAAGAATCCGCAGGGAGGACCTACAACTATCGTTGGATTAACTTTTAGAGAATATCTGGACCGTAAAAATCTAGTCCAGCAGAAGGAGGAGCATGCAGGGGAGAAGGAAAAATATCGTCCGTTGGATCTGGGTGAGAGCTACAATGACCGTCAGATCTAGGTAAGTATCATGGTGGTTAACCCTTAGCATCCTTCAAACTTTGGAAGTCTAGAGGTTTTTCATACTCAAGCACAGAGTATACAATTTAATCGAAGTCCCAGGGAGCCAAAGTAAGTCTAGACCATCCATTTGCAGAGGATGCATGTCAGTGGATTAGGGGTGGTATGGAATACCAACCATTCAAGATAATATAGGGGAGAAGGGTTTGATTTCTCCGAATCTCTAGAGTCTGGAGTCGATCTAAGTCATCTCTCAAAGGAGGACAAGTGGTGCTAGATCTTGTGGTCCAGAGCCTCAATACTCTGAAGGAGGTGAATGTATGTTGGGTGGAGTTGAGAACTCATGGAGCTCCAAAGGCCAGAACATAGCATAGTCATTGATCACAAAGGACACGCGTCAGATCAACCTGAGATCTAGAGGTCCAACACTCTGGAGACATTGGTTTGATTTGAGTCAAAGACCCTCGAAGTTTCGAAGGCCGGAGCACATCCTGGTCGTTGATTAGGAGGAGGTACGTGGAAGGAGATATGGAGTTCGAAGGCCTAACACTCCTAAGAAATTAGATTGAGGTGAGTCGACAACTCCCAAAGGGACTGAGTCCTGTAGTGGATCTCGATCATTGATCGTGTGAGGACATGTGGACAACAGATTTGAACTCTGTTAATTCAGGTTTCGGGGAGAACAATGGTCATAATTGTGAGGACTCTCGGAGGCCCGAAGGCTGGAATCCATCCCAAACCTTGGCTACAGTGGACATGTGGTGCCATATCATGAAATCGAGAGACTCGACACTCTGGAATATTTGAATTGCAAGTTGAACTAGGCATAGAACTCTCGAAGGTCGAAGGCCAGAGTTAATCTTAATCATTGGTTGAGAGGAGCCACGTGGAAGGCAGATTTGACTCTTCGGTAGTTCGACGATCTGGAGGGTTGAGGGTGTGACCATTGTGGAACTCCTGAAGCCTAGAGTTTTGGAGTATATCTGGGTCATTGATTTCTAGAAGAGGTGTGATCTATTAATTTGAGGCCTTTGCGTGTTCACCAGTTTGGCACACCAAGAGATTGGAGATTTGGAGTGTTGAAGCTCCTGAAGCCCAGAGTTGTAGAGTTGGTAATGGTTTTTTATTTATCAGTTAACAAGAGTCATCCGATCTGATTCAAAATTTGGCTCTCCAAAAGTGTATACTGTTGGATGGGTAATTCTCCCAAAACCCAGAGGCCTAGAGAAGATTTCAGTTGTCGGTTTGTTGAGCGTTGTGGTTCGTTGATCTATTAGCCTTCAAAGTTTTTCCAGTTAGGCACTCCGAGGGACCTGAAAGTATATTTCTCTAAAATAATCCAAATCCAAAAGCGTGGAGTAGACATCAACCGTTGATCTAGGTGTGGGTTAAGGACCGTTGATTCCCTACCATTGTTCTTAGTTTTGTTAATTTACGAGTTTGCAAGTTCGAGGGTTGTGGAAGGTGTGGAGGTTTAATTTCTCGGAGCCCGAAGCTCCGAACTCCTGAATTTTATTTTTTTGGTTACGCACCTTGTCACATCCTGTGACCATATGAGGGGTTGGCTGAAGCAAAGGGGATAGCGCCCAAATTTGAGTTAAAAGGAGAGTTTAGTCGCAATTTGGCCCGAGAAGACTTCATTGAAGTGTTATACCCTCGTGGAGGTAGATTTGCACACTAGGGAAAGAGATAAAGGCACGTGTTAAGTAATTTTGGGGGCTCAGTAGGAGCTCGAGAGATGATTTGTCTTCGAATTTGAACGATCCTAGATCGGGAGGTCGCGCGAACCCTAGGAGAGGGTGGGGTCTACATCAAGTGGTATCAGAGCGATAAAATTTTAGTCTGATACCATCAAGTGGTATCAGAGTGAGAAAATTTTAGTTTGATACCACCAAGTGGTATCAAAGGCTCTTTTTTCTTGTAGACAATGGGAAAAGGAGGAAAAGACAAGGTATTGATGCTCTGTGAAGATTTTCTACAAGTGTGCAGGAGTCAGTAGACAACCAGGAGGGATGCAGGATAAATCCAGTGGTGCTCTTAGTTGCAGAGTGGGCAAAAAAGACATTTAGGGGGGATGAAAGAGAAGGACCAATCACATTCTTAAATAAGAGAAGGGGAAGATGGCTATTGAATGCCATAGGCAAGGTCGAAGAGGAGAAGACCACAAGAAGGTAAGAAAAGAAGATATGGATAAAGAGCTCAAGGAGATATGGGAGGCACTCGATAGGTTGATGTTGAAGATGTAGCAGGAAGCGTAGGGAAGCTGGAAGTATGAATGGCCCTTGAAGAAGAAAGAAACGTGGATTGTTCAACAATTGGTTGTCAGGAGGAAATGACAGTTGTTGAGAATATGGCTGAGGCGAGTTGAATACCTCAGTGACATAGAGGAGGATATGGTTTGCATTTGTGATCCATAATTTAGAGAAAGCCTCAGTGATGAGGAAGAGAGATCAACTGAAGATATCATAGACTTCTAGGAGGGAAGAGATGAACATTTAGAATGTGGGAAATGAGAAGAGATATACCGAGGATCTCAGAAAATGTCAGGAGAGCAGAAGTGAAAGTTCAAATTGTCAGGTGGGAAAGGTGAAGAAGATGAGATTGTATGAAAGTCTCATGAACGCAGAGAGGAGTTCAGATCAGAAAGGAGGGCTGACGGAAATGAAAATGAGACTTTCTGAGAGTCTCAAGAAATCAGAGGAGATTTTAGATCATCAATGAGTGTTGACAGAGGAGGAACAAAAATCCATTTTGATCATTGGAGAAATTACAATATTCCTGCCAAGTAGACCAGTCAAGGCCACTGCACATGTTGAAAGTGCAGAAGAAGGAGGAAAACCAACAAAGACTGTCGTGAAGGAGGAGAAGGAGCAGATGTTGACATCTACCCAAGAGATGAGAGAAGAAGAGGAGCATTCAAATCAAATGCTCACTCAATGGGAGAAAGAACTGAAGTTGTTGGAGGATTGGTTGAGAAATCCAACAACATAAGAAGACTACCTGAAGGATGCATTCGTGAAGAATGAGGAGGGATTCCAGCCCGAGGAGCAGCTAGAAAATGTTGGACTTGTACCAACAGGAAAAGATGACAGAATATAAAAAGAGAAACAGGCAGAGGAAAATATGTAAGGGGAGATAGTTGTGCAGCAACTTAGTAATATGGTTTTAGAACTTAAACCTCCAGTGGAGTGGCGAGCCAATGCCATGGGAGATGAAAATTTCATGGGATATCAAAACGATCTGCCCTTTGATGTGTATGAAGCGGAGACATCGCAACAAAATGTGTTGTAGAAGAAAAATCAGCCAGTGGATCAGCTGCACAAAGAGATTGAACAGATAAGAAGGTTGATGTTGAAGTCAGCGCAAGAGATAGTTGGTTGTAGAGAGAAGTTGACCAGAGGAGAACCTAATGTAGCAAGACAATAGTAGTAGTAGCAATAAGGAAGAGGAGCAGATGGAAAGCTCCAATTTCATATTTGGGATCCTGGAGGATTTCAACATCAACAATAGAGGATCCATGATCAGAAGCTCATCATTTTTTCAGAGTGGGAGTATGATGCAGGAGAATTGCTCCACCTCACCAATGCATCAACAAGCCAGTGCATCAGTGCACTAGGAAGAACAAATTCTAAGGGAAGAAAGGTGCCAACCCTCTCATTTTGAATCTGAATTAAAAATTTTAATGTAATTAAATGAAATTAAAGTCTGTAAGGCTCAAGGAAAGTTGAGCCCATGTGTATTGTTCATACTGCATGTGTAGTGTCTCCCTTAATGGATGACAGGTAGGAAGATCTAGATCCAATTCAGACTAGATGGTGATTAAGTGTAATTGAATGTAAATTAATGCGACTAGGTAGCTGGAGGGAAGGCTTGAGAGCCCCTGTTTTGGAAAAATATCTCTTGTATCGAAATTCAGTTAGTTAGTAGCGAGAAAGGGTAGAGAAGAGAGGAGAGGAGAGTAACTAAGACTCTGTTGCAGTGCAGTTTTGTAAACATTGTACAAAGAATTCATATCTTAATACAAAGAGAAGTTTTTCCTACCTATGAGGTTTATGTGTATGTTTATCTATTTTCATAATGTCTTTGAATGATTTATGTGTTTATTGTTTGTTTATGAATGTTGTTAGTGAATATATGTGTTCCCTTTGTAGGAATTGGAGAGATTTCTCTATCTCTGTAGTTTTTTTTAGTGTTCTGGGATCTTAGGCTTGTGCAAGGAGTGAACACCAGAGTTATTGAAAAATATGTGAAGCCAGTGCAAGGAGTGAAATTGAACTTTATTTCGAGATCATAGAAGAGCATGCCAGGTGGGCACACCAGAACAAGCTCAAACTCAAATGAAGGGAAAATTGTGTAAGGAGTGAACATCATAGTTGTTGAACACTCTGAGGAAGGAATATTTGCAAGGAGTGCATCAAGCAGGCGCAAGGTGTGTGTGAGAATCGGTTTCAGGTTCTATGAGAATTTTTCCAAGAGGGCACACCAGAAAGTTAGGACTCAGAGGAGAGTCGAGTGCAAGTTTGCACAGGGAGCGCAAGTATTGCGCAAGGGAATTATCAGAATTTGGGATTCATGGTGTGAAGTTGTGCAAGGAATACACAAATCCAACACCCTACTATAGTGTTGGTAAAGGATCTAGAGGAAAGAATGTCATAGTGTCGGGAGGGAAGAAGACTTTGTTAAAGTAGCAAAGGGTCGATACCCTTAGAAGTTTGAGCGAATTCAAGCTTAGAAGAAAAAGTTTTGTTGTTCACACATCCCTGTAAGGAGTGCATAGCATGAAAGAAGTCTAAATCCCAGACTGCAGAAGGAGCACAAGGTGAGTGCAAAGAGGACTTATTTTTCAAGTTCAAAGCTCAGGAAGAGCAGCGTTTTTCCCAAGAACACAAGAAGAGGCCAAGAAGACAGCCCTGCAGGAGAGAAACTTTCAAAGGGTCAAGCCCCTTTGCATTTTAAAATCATTTCAAGCTGAGAAGGGGAAGTGTAGATAGAGAGCAAGCAATCAGGATTGCAGGGGAAGATTCAAAGGCTAAGCCTTTGAAACTCATTAAGAAATCCTTCATTTGGAAGGAAAGTGCAACAACCACAGGGAGGAGATACAACTGTAGTTGGACCAACTGTTAGAGAATATCTAGACCATCAAAATCTAGTCCAATAGAAGGAGGATAACGCAAGGGAGAAGGAAAAATATCGTTCATTGGATATAGATGAGAGATACAATGATTGTCAGATCCAGGTAAGTATCAGGGTGGTTAACCCTCAACATCCTTTGGACTTCAGAAGTCCAGAGGTTTTCCATACTTAGGCACAAAATATACAAGTTTGTCGAAGTCCTGGGGAGACGAAGTAAGTTTGGACTATCCATTTGTAGAGGATGTGTGTCAGTAGATTGGGGTTGGTCCAAAAGACTGGCCATCTAGGAGAATAGAGGGGAGAAGGGTTTTATTTCTCCAAATCTATGAAGTCCAGAGTCAATCTGATCTGTCGCTCAGAGGAGGACATGTGGCGCTAGAACCCGTGGTTTGGAGACTCATTACTCCAGAGGAGGTGAATGTATGTTGGGTGTTGTTGAGAACTCGCAGAGCTCAGAAGGTTGAAGCACATCATAGTTGTTGATCACAGAGAACACACATCAGCATATCCTGAGATCCATAGGTCCAACACTCCGGAGAAATTGGTTTGAGTTGAGTCAAAGACCCTCGAAGCTCTGAAGATTGGAGCATATCCTAGCCCATTGATTGGGAGGAGGTACGTGGCGGGAGATATAAAGTCTAGAGGCCTAGCACTCCAGATGAATTAGACTGAGGTGAGTCGAGAACTCCTGAAGGGCCAAAGTCCCATAGTGGATCTCAACCATTGATCGTGTGAGGACACGTGGACAACAGATCTGAACTTCATTAATTCAGGGTTCAAGGAGAACAACAAGAAGAGTTGTGAGGACTCTCAGACACCCAAAGGATGTAATCCATCCCAACCCTTGGTTACAATGGACATGTGGTGCCAGATCATGAAGTCTGGAGACTCGACACTCTGGAAAATTTGAATTGTAAGTTGAACTGGGAAAAGAACTCCCGAAGGCCGAAATTCAAAGTTAATATCGACCGTTGGTCGAGGGGAGCCACCTGGAGGGAAGATCTAACTCTTTGATAGTTTGGTGCTTTGGAGGGTTGAGGGTGTGTCTAGTTCGAAACTCCCAAAGCTCGAAGTCTTGGAGTAGATATGGGTCATTGATTTCTAGAAGATGCATGGTCCTTTGATTTGAGGCCTTTGTGTGTGCGCCAATTCAACACTCCGAGGGATTGGAGATTTATAGTGTTGAAGCTCCTGAAGCCCAGATCTGTGGATTTGGTAAGGGTCATTGATATGTGGGTTAACAAGATCCATATGATATGACTTGGAATTCGTCTCTCGAGAAGCATAGACTGTGGGAATGGTTAATTCTCCCGAAGCTCAGAGGCCAGGAGAAGATCTGAGTCGTCGATTGATTGAGCATTATGGTCTATTGATCTGTTAGCCTTCAGAGGTTCGCCAGTTTGACACTCCAGGGGACATGAAGGTATAGTGCTATGAAATACTCTGAAGCCCGAATCATGGAGTAGACATTGACCGTTGATCTAGGTGCAGGTTAAGGATCATTTGTTCCCTGACATTGTTCAGAGGTCCATCAATTCACAAGTTTACAAGTTTGGGCGTTGTGGAAGGTGTGGAGGTTGAAGCTCCGAGAGCCCAAAGCTCTGGAGTCCCAAATTTGCATTTTTTGGTTACATGACTAGTCACAACCTGCAACCATATGAGGGGTTTCCCGAAGCAAAGGGGATAATTCCCAAATTAGAGTTAAAAGGAGATTTTAGTCATGGTTTGGCTCAAGGTCATGTAGAAAGACTTCGTTGAAGTGTTAAACCCTCGTGGAGGCATATTTTCATGCTGGGAAAAGAGATAAATGCCTATGGTAAGTAAGTTTTGGGGCTCAATAGGAGCCTGAGAGATGATTCATCTCTGAATCTGAATGATCCTAGACTGGGAGGTCTCGCGGACCCTAGGAGAGGGTGGGGTTTGCATCAAGTTTCATAATGAGGATTGTTAACATAATGACCCCCACCCCCCATGTTTTTAATAGCCAAATTATCTCTAAGGCATGCCTCTCCATTTTGTTCCCATAGCACATGATAACATTCCAAATTTTCAAATTTATGACACAGATATTGAACCCTTTCCAAAACCAAGACTAGATGAATGTCATAGGGNNGGGGGGGGGGGGGGAGTTAGAGACCATGTGATTAATAATTAGATGAGAATCCACCAAAGTTATTAGCTTCTTGATATGCATAGAGATATCTATATTAAATTCTTTCAGCAAAGCATATGTTTCCACCTGATTGTTAGTCATTACCCCAAGGTGCCATTCACATGTTTTTTTAATACCCCCCTAGGACTATAAATATCCCCTCCTTCACATGCCTCCCAAGGTTCCCTTTTGAGGCTCCAACAAAAAAGAGGGAGAAAGAGTTCTTTTCAATTTTCCTTTTTTCAAATTCTTGGGAATTCATTTGAAGTTGCCAGCTTGATCTACTGCATTTTACTAGTGCATTTAACATAGAGGAGCCAAAATTTAATTGTTTCCACCATTCTTATTCATTAGTTTCCAACTCCCGTATGACTATTTCCTACACTCCTTTAAATATTAAATATTCAACTTATATAACCTTGGCCCTCATGGCTACTTGTTCAGGATGGAGGATTTTCTACTGAAAAATTACATTATTCTGAGCTAACCAAACTTTCCAGCAAACATATTTCAAAATTTCCATCCAAATATGTTTAAAGAGGGGCTTCCTCTGAAAATTTCGTTGATAATGGGCATCCCACTTATAAAATATGTTCTTCTAGTTACTTGGATTCCATCATCTATGGATCAATCCTACAAGAGTTTAGTTTCAAAATTTCTCTGCATATTCACATTTTAGGAAACGATGGTGTGTTGATTCATCCACTTTTTTGCATAAAACACACCATGAGGGCCTCTGTATCCAAGGTTTTTGTAAATTTTCTACAATGAGAATTTTTCCACGGGCCAATGTCTAGTAGAAAATATTGAATTTTTGAATCCCATATGTGTGCCAAATCTTATTCTATAAGGTATCTTTTGATGTAGAGGTTCTCTTTTCCAAATGATGTTGATAACCTTGATTTACAGTATAATAGATGAAAACCCAACCCATCTTATCTGAAAGAGACAACCTTTGAGGAGAACAACCACTCAAGGAATATGTAAGTTGAATGATAATTGGCCAAAGATTGACTGGAGGATTACAAAAGTTCCATCCAAACCACACTTCCTCAATTATCCAGGTCAAAGAGGGTGTTTTTATTTTTTCAAGTCAACCATTGTTGAAGGGGATCAAGATCTAATATAGACAAGCGAGGTGGATTTACCATTATGTATTTTGTCCATATGTTAATTTTATTTTTGTTTCCAAGAATCCATGTAAGTAGAGGCTGAACAATTGACTGGGAATATTGAAGAAATTTCCATATGGGAAACCCTACCTAATGATTAAAAGGTTGATCAAAACGTATTTTCCTCGGTCCTTCCAAGTATTTCCTATGCAATACCTATTGGAGTAGGATATTTTGGGAGAAAAGTTCGAGGAATAAGGAAGAGCACAGAAAATAAGGAAGGCAACTAAGGAATGGACCAAAGAAGCAGTGCGCATCAGGAATCAATGAAAGGCAATGAAAAGTCAAAGGAAGAAGAAAGACAGTGTGACGAGGAACGGTTGGATCAAGGACCCACCACGCTTAATAATTTATTATGTGGGAAATCCTAATCCACTTAGGATTAGGGTTTTGGGTCTTTATTGCAAGGGTTTTTACCCATTTTGGTAGTATAAATAGGCATTGTAAGATGAGAGGAGATCATCTTATCTTTGAACATGGTTGAATAGTCTTTAGTCACAATTACTAGTTTTTGGTTGAGAGTTTTGGAGAAAATTACTGAGTTAGTTTTGGAGACTGTGGATTATAACCGAGGTTCGGGTCACAAGTTGTGGAGCTTGGTGTGACACTGGTCAACCTCACCAATACTAAACTTATGATGTAATGCGTGCAACACAATATTTTGAAGAAGATGAATAAAGAAGTATATAATTCCAAAACTTTGTGGACATATCCTGGGGGAGTGAACCATGGTAAAACACTGTGTTAATGTATGGAATGTGTGCTTTGTGGTTTACAATGTATTTTAGGATGAATGAATGGATAAATGAATGAATTTGTTCAGGTTAATTTTCAACGTGCACTAGATTAGATATGTTATTTCCTACAGAATGAATGTTAAGGGTTAAATGAATGGTAGATCTGAATGATGGTATGGTATATTTGATGAATATTGAAGTATAGGTATGCCTAACATCCAATGAGCATTAGTCCTTCCATGATTACAGACATTCGGGTAATGCAATCACCCATAATCCATCTCGGGTGAGATTGCATTGTGCACTCTATGCGCAGTGTTGCCTTCTGGTCTCCAAAAGGGCCAATGGTTTCTAGGGTTTTGTTGGAGAACTAAGGTACAACCTGGGTCATCCCATACATCCAACAAATGGTTATATTGTCGATTGGAACTTAGAATATCCGATTGGAGGGGATATGATGAAGAGAATGTAGTGGTAGAAGGGGATGTTTAGGCCATGGAATCCAACGAAACAATAAATTGAAATATGGTTGGAGGCAAATAAGCTCGAGTTCATGTAGAAAGACAATAGAATATCCACGTATACACCACGCCAGTATCTGCAAAGGTATGTTTTTACTGATTTGCATGAGGGATATTTCTTATTACATGAGTGGATATTGAGGTTAAAGGATACTCATCCAACTAATCAAATAAGGCTAGTAGAGTGGACTACTGAGAATATTGCATGGTTGGAAAGGGTCAATAATAAATTCACGTGCACAATGGAGTTTTGGTTAGATGGTATTGTTGCATGGTTTATTACTGAGTTTGCAGTCGATACTACGAAGTATTATACTGTTGCAGAGAAGGAGTTTTTGAAGGTACTAAGAGGAAGGTACATTAGGTCACTTTACATGCTAGTCAAGATCTTGTTACATGATAAAGGTGTGATGACAATGGAATCAGACATCTAAATCTCTTTGCACGCATGGGGAAGTTGGGGGAAGCACTAAGGAGGATCTGAGATATGGGGAGGGATCTGGACATAGGCTAGAAGAAGGAAGCAATGGAACCTATTATGATGGATGAGGAACATACCGAGGAGATAATGGAAATAGTAGGAGTGACACATAGTGGAAGATCCTACTAGTATAATATCAATAGGAAGAAAATGGAAGTAGCCAAGCGAGAGGCTTTGGACAGTGATGAAGAAGAGGTAGAGGATCTTCATGCGACAGGGAAGATTGAGGAAATATTGCATGCCACATATGAAAGGAAAACCATAGGTCAGGGGTTCGATGCAGAAGAAGGCTCTCCATTCCACATCTAAATTAGTGTGAAATCCACAACCCCACGTGTAACTAAGACATCTGAAGATGAAGAAACGTTCAAACGACAAGTGATTAGTGGTAGAAGGTTTTTAGTAGGATGTGGGTCCAGTGGAAATTCAAGAATAATTGTAAGTTCAACTTGTATTAGTCAAGAATCTACACAACACAGAGGTGGTAGTACAACAAAATTCACAATGGAAGGAGTAGATCCAACTATTCAGTTACCAGAGTTCTATGGAGAAGTGTCAGAGGACCCAGAGAAGAACTTGTTTATTTGTGAGAATATTTGGGCAACTAAGCAGATTACAAACGAAGATACAAAAGTGGCACAGTTGGAAATCACATTAAGAGACTGTGCACTTGACTGGTATATGGGCCTCACAATAAACACTTCACAAGAAGCGCCTACAACTATCACAGATGTGAAGAAGGCATTAATCAATGAATTTCAACGACCTAGTTCAGAGGATGAGTTCATGAATGAGATCGTAGAGATCAAACATAATCTAGGTGAGTCAGTCTGGGAGGTTGATCAGAAGTTCAAAAGGCTAAAAGGTAAGTTGAAGTATCCTATTACAAATATGCAACCTAGACATTTATTTGTTAATTCATTATTGGCACATCTGAAGTATCCATTGAGGTAGAAGAAATTCCAAACCCAGGTTGAGGCCTTGTGTAGTATCCCTAGGCCGAACCCAATTGTAAATGTAAATGAAAATGTACTTAAGTTGGTGTGCTATTTGATATCATTTTTGTATGCACCTTTCATGGCATATTGCACACATGTACTGCGCAATAAAATGATGAAGTGTGCACATTCCAGGATACCATGTAGAACAACTTAACTGCACACGATTTTGAGGCCAGGGAGCCTTTGTGTATATGAAGTGTTTTATAGGCTGGTGAGCCAGTTATTATAAGCTAGGATGCTTATTTTTTGAATTAGGCCGGAGATCCTAGATGTTAAAGGCCAATGCGCCTATTTTTGTATATGCCTCATCATTAATATAAAATACATCGTTGTGCGCATAATGACCACGATAAAAGAGTATGGGGGACTAAACTCCACTAGTTAGGGAAAGGGAGGGATAAAACTTAAGGAAAAGGGATAAGCTAGGGAGATTAAGCCAAAAAAGGAATATTATATTAATATTTCTTAAAATATAAAGTATGGATAATTATTTTATCCTAAGTTCCAAAGATGAGGACAAGTGGGCCAAAGTAACTCCCAACATGACAAGTGTCAAGTTAGAGACATGGATACATATTGTTTGGACTTAGTTCATTTTCGATCATTATTTCCATCATTCCTCCCATCATTCATCCATTCCATGATTACTCACACACTCATTGAGCTATCCTACGTACCTTCATGTCACTGTACCTGAACCTGTATCCATAGCCATATTTGTTTGTGTAGCTGGTTAGCTTGGGAGATAGATTGAAGAAGCGGGTTGTCAGGCCCATGGGATATTAAAGAGATGGGTTGTTAGGCCCATGAGCATTCTCTTTGGGCGAGAGAATTATTGGGAATTGATTTCCTGAAGGTGCTAAATTACAACTATAGGGCTCTGAAACTTCATGTCTGGCCTGTTGTTGAAACCCGGAAAGGAAGTGGGGAAATCGAGGGACTGTTGAGAAGAGAAGGGACACACTTCCTAGGGTGGGAAAGGCATGTGGGGAATGAGAGACTGTAGGCTGTTAGTTTGAGTTGGCACCTATGGCGGAGTCTTTCCTGTTGTCTATGAACCATTAGCCTAGTTAGGAATCCCTTTACTCAGGTGGAGTTTAGTCCCAGCTCGGGGGTGACCCATTGCTGAGAGTGATGCGCAGTATGGTCTAAGGCTGGGAGGTTCATGGAAGGTTTGCACACAGTTGGTGATTTTCTTACCAAGATAAGTGTCAACTGTGTGATAAATTTACATGTTGCATTATTATTTACGTGTTTATTTTTATGGGTTTATCCTATGTGTGGTTATAATTGTTTGTATATTTATGGGTATTTCCTATATGTGCTGCATGTATACATTTACTATTATTTCAGTGTGAATCTGTGCATTACAGATGTATTTTCCTGTTTACGTTATATATATATATATATATATATATATATATATATATGCAAGTGTTTTTTGTGTATATATTTTAATTTCATGCAGTTTGAAAAATTTATGTGGCATAACTCAGTTGGATGTTGGATATGTTACAGTATGTTCCACAGAGTGAACAAAAGAATTCTCTCATGTATCATGGCTCATCATGGGTGGTCGGGGACGTTACAATTATGGTACCAAAGCTTCAGTTTTCAACACTGATCCTGGATGGGCCAAGCAAGTTGAGTTGAAGCAAAACTCCATAGAGGATTTATTTCGAAGTGGCCAAATTTTGAGTTGCGGAGAATCCATGGTAAAAAGTAACAACAATTGTGCGAAATTGGGAAAAAGCCCCAATTTCTGTTGTTAAATTCATGGAAAATTTGAGAAATTTGGCCATGTGGTGAGATATTCTTGATTTAATATTTGTTCTAGAAATTTCAGACCTGGAATTGGTCGAATTTGAAGTCACGGTGAAGCCATGATAGTTTGAGCGAGTTTTATAATTAAAATTCTCAATTCGTGAATTGAGTTTGGAAAACAATTTGTTCCAAAAATGTCAACCCACAACGATTTGTTGTTACAGAGGTTGAATTGGTGTTATCGGGGTGAAATTGAATAAATTTCATAGTTGCAGAATGTCTATGGTAGAAATTGGGAAAAAGTTAAGCAAAATCCCCAATTTTTGCAGCATAATTCACGAGGAATTGATGTGCATAAAAACGAATGTGCACAAGTGGGTGCACTAAAAATGCATGATGCACAGTAAAAATCTTGTGATATGTAAAAATTGGGCACTACGTGGAAAAATATTGGCGTGCGTGCTAAATTTTGGCGTCGTGCAGAAAAATGTTGGTGTGCGGGTGTGGCGCTAAATTTTGTCACTACGTGGAAAAATGTTGGCGTGCTAGTGCGTGCGCTAAATTTTGGCATCGCGCGGAAAAATGTTGGTGTGCAGGTGCACGCACTAAATTTTGGCGTCGCGTGGAAAATGGTTGGTGTGCGGGTACACGCGCTAAATTTAGCATTGCGCAGTGTGCACACACATAATAATGGCGTGTATGGTGTGCGTAGTATTGGCAGAGTGCAGACGAGTTTGGTTGGTGCCTGTGCAATGTGGGTATATGTTGTCGCGCAACAATTTTGTTAGTGGCGCGTGCAGAGTATTAGTGCACAGTGAGGGCGTACTAAACTTAGCATTGGTGCAACACATAGAGGGAAATGCATGCGGAATATCAGCACGCGATACAAAAATTGTATGCAACGGGTAACTGTGCACGGTGGATATTGTCGCACGACACAAAAGTAGTGCGCGCAAGTGATTGGCGCAACAGAGAAGTGATGCACAATGGTTATAGGTGCACAGAGAACGATTTACCTTGTGGTTTTGTTGTGCATGCTAAATATGGGCGTACAGGTTCAAATTTGTGCACGCAAAGTCATTTGGAGGGTGAACAATAGTGGAAAACCAACGAATTTCCATGACATTTTATACTGTTCGAACGTCATCTTTTTGCAACGCATTTTTGAGGGCCTTAACAGTGTTTTTAGCTACTCAAAAACCACAAGAACAAAGTGTTCCAAGGCACACTATGACTCCATAGCTCAAATAAAAGAGCTCCGAGAGATCTTTCTAATGGTGTAAATCGTTCGTCAAACAGAGCTTTTATGAGAAAGTTACAACACAAACCGTGGAGGGTAAATTTTAAGAACCATCTAACTTCAAAGAGCCATAACTTTCTACTCCGGAATCAGATTGAGGCGTAGGAGAAGTTAATGGAAAGATATTGAACCTAGAGCTGAATTAAATTTTTGGGCATGTTAAAAATGTTTAATATGGAAAATAAGGTACCTGTAGCATTCTATACCAAAAACACGAATTGGCCTAGAACTTCAGCAGGCTGTAACTAGTAGCCCAAAACCCAGAAAAAGGTGAAACTTGGATAGAGTATCCAAAATATGTAAATGAAGAAACCCAATTGAGAGCCTATGAAAATTCCAATGGATTAGGTGCAAAAATTCATATTTATAGCGTAGAGTTTCACCAAGTTGAAAAATGAACAGAAAAATTAATGGGAAAATTACTAATAACCATAACTTTCTGCACAAGACACGGAATTGAGCATGGGAATAGGCATTGGAAAGGTGTTGGAAAGTGGAATATAAATATCCACCTAGAAAATTTATCTGGGAATTCAATTTTCCAGGAAATCAAAAGAAATAATTTTGATATATATTATTGAACCATAATGGTTCATATTTTCATGAAATTGTTGAAACAATTAGTCTGACAAAGTTTTGTTGGCTGCACATTTTGCGGATTTAACAACAACTAGATCATATCAAGATCAACAAAGAGTCCATATTAATGGAAGAGGCATAGGGGAATTAAATTCAGGAGGATGATATTAGAGGGATGGATGTCCATTTGGGCATTGAAGGAACAAACTCCAATGGACATGGAGAAGGAAGGGATGAAAACATGAATATGGTAGAGACCATTACAAATTTGCAGAAGGATGTTCAAAGCCATAAATCTGATAATGAAAGGCTTATGAGAGCCAAGGAGAAACATGATGACTTCAACATGAATTTAATATAGATATTGAACATAATAGAAAAGAAATTGGATAAGGAGAGTGGCTCAAGAAAATCTGGAAGTCACAGGTCTCCTAATGAGAAAAGAAGAACAAGAAGTGTTAGCAAACATCACCATCACTCCCCAAGGAATTTGAATAAGAGGGCACACAACAACTCAAGTCCATCCCCTGTCAGGAATCATAATAGGTCTTGGGTGTATGAGCTACGAGGAGAAATGAACAAAATCAAACCTCCTAAATTTGATGGTGAGCACAAGAAGGATGAAGATGCAGAAACATGGTTGTTGGGAATGAGAAAGTATTTTCAATTGTATAATTATTCTTCTCATGCAGAAGGAATAATTTCCATCTAACAACTCAAGGGAAAGGCATCCATGTGGTGGGATGAACTTGTGTAGGTGAATAACATTAAAGAGAAAAGTGTTACTTGTATGGAATTCAAGAAGTATTTTGAGAATAAATACTTCAATAAGAGATACTATGAAAAGAAAATGAAAGAGTTCTTTGAACTCAAGCTTGGGAGTATGACAATAGATGAATATGAAAGAAGGTTTTTAGAACTGTTGAAGTATGTCTCTTTCATCAAGGATGAGACAGTTAAGATTCAAAGGTATTTGAGTGGATTGCCATCATTCATCAGTGACAAAATACAATATGATGATCCCAAGACATTGGAGGAGACCATAAGGCGAGATAAATGCTTATATGATCAGAAAAAATCAAAGCCAACTTTCCAAAAATCTTGGGAAGACAAAAATAAATTCAATATGGATAAGAGGAAGAAGGGAGCTAAGCCACCATTCTTCAAAAATAATACTCAGAGACAACCAACTTCTAGAGAACCTAGAATGATTAATACAGGGGGTCAAAGGCCAAGGAAACCACCTATACAATGTTGGGGTTGTAAAGGAGATCATATGTTCAGACATTATCTTCATAGAGGTGAAAAAGTGAGGATTGTTCACAATGTACAACAAGATGAAAAAGTTGAGGATGTGGGCAGAAATGTACCAAGAATCTATGCATCCCTAGACAACAAGAAAGTAGATTATCAGTCACATATGATTGAAGTGGAAGGTATGATCAACAACCAAACCATTTCTATTTTAATTGATTCAGGATCTAGTCATAGTTATATAGATCCTAAGATGGTGGAAAGTTTGCATTTTCCAAGAAGCAAGCATGGAAAATCTTGGTTGGTGCAGCTGGCTACCAGATCCAAAAGAAAATTTAATGAGATGTTTAATTCATGTATTATTGACATGAATGGACTAAACACTAGGGGATATTTGAACATATTTCCTTTAGGTTCGTATGACTATCTAATTGGGATGGATTGGTTGGACCAACATCATGCTATCCTAGAATGTCATAACAAGAAATCTACTTGCTTGGATGAGAAAGGGAGCCTAAGGAGAGTGCAAGGAATTCCGAGGGAAGTATCCATCAGAGAAATTTTAGCATTGTAGCTGAAGAGATGTTACAAAAAAGGGTGTCAAATATTTGCAGCCCATGTGGAGGAGACACCTAAAAATAAGGTGCCAAATTTGGAAGATCATGCAGTCTTGGAAGATTTTAAAGATTTGTTCAAGGAGGTACCAGGACTAACCCCAAAGAGAGATATTGATTTCTCTATAAATTTAATGCCTAGAGCAGCTCCAATGTCAAATACTCCTTACAGAATGAGTACGCTAGAGCTAAAGGAGTTGCAAGTGTAGCTTGAAGAACTTCTGAAGAAGGGGTATATACGCCCAAGTGTGTCACCTTGGGGTGCCCCAGTCTTGTTCGTGAATAAAGATGGGACATTAAGATTGTGCATTGATTTTAGATAGTTGAATGAAGTGACTGTAAAGAACAAGTATCCTTTGCCAATGATTGATGATCTCTTTGATCAATAGAAGGATTCTCAAAGATTGCACACCCAATCACTTCCTTGCAAAGAAAGGGTGTGAAGTTTCAATGGACATTGGATTGTGAGAAGAGTTTCCAACACTTGAAACAATTATTAACATGTGCTCCAATACTAAGGATTGCAGACCCAAATGAATAATTCAGTGTATGCATAGATGCATGTAAAGAAGGACTTGGTGGAGTCCTTAGTCAAAATGGGTTTGTTATATGTTATGAATCAAGAAAGTTGAAGGAGCATGAAAGACACTATGCCACTCATGATTTGGAGTTGGCAGCCATAGTGCATGCCTTGAGGAAATGGAGACACTACCTCATGGGGAAAAGGTTTGAACTAAGAACAGACCATAATGGTCTGAAATATTTATTTGATCAGGCAACTCTAAATGCTAGGCAAAGCAGATGGTTAGAATTTCTAAGTGAATATCTTTGATATAAATCATATCAAGGGGAAAGAGAACAAAGTGGTTGATGCACTCAACAGAAGAGTGCATGAATTGCATGCTACAACCATTAGCATATACCAATCAGATTTGAAAGACAAGATTATAGAGGCTGCCAAATCAGATTTTCAATACAAGGAATTATTGGCAAAATTAGAACAAGGTAATTTGCAGCAGAAAATTGAAGTATACAAACTAGATAAAGATGAAATTCTCATGTACATGGGCATAATTTTTGTACCAAATTCCTAGGAATTGAAAAATCTGATATTGAGAGAAATGCATAATGTACCTTATGTTGGACACTCAGGATATCAAAAAAATATTGCAGCTATCAAAAGCCAATATTATTGGCTAGGCATGAAGAAAGAAGTTGTTGATTTTATTGTCAAATGTTTGGAATGTCAAAAGGTAAAGGTTGAGCATAGACACACATCTGGTTTTCTACAACCATTGCCCATTCCTGAGTGGAAATGGGAAGTTGTAACAATGGATTTCATCACTAAACTGCCCAGAACAAACAAACAACATGATTCTATCATGGTAGTGGTGGATAAGCTTACTAAAGCTGCCCATTTTATTCTAGTTAAGCTCACTCATAAGGCATCCAACATTTTTTATGTTTATATGAAATAAATTGCTCGATTACATGGAATACCCAAGACAATTATGTCTGACAGAGATCCAAAATTCACCTCAAAATTTTGGAAGGTTTTATTTAACGGATTTGGAACAAATTTGAATTTTAGTACAACTTATCATCCATAATCAGTTGGTCAAATAGAGAGGGTGAATCAAGTGATTGAGGATATGTTGAGGATGTATGTGATGGATAAACCATCAAAATGGGAAGACTACCTAAACTTAGTAGAGTTTTCTTATAACAATGGGTACCAAACATCTCTAAAGATGAGCCCATTTGAGGCACTTTATGGTAGAAAGTGCAACACACCGGTAAGATGGGATAACCTAGCAGATTGAGCAGTGGTTGGGCTAGATTTGCTTAGGGAAATGGAGGAGCAAATTGTTGAAAATAAAACAAAATTTAAAGGCTACCCAAGACAAGCATAAAAAATATGTTGATAAAGAAATAACTCACAGGGAATTTAAAGTTGGGGACCATGTGTTCTTGAAAGTAAAGTCCAATAGAAGTTCCCTGAAGTTGGGAAACTGTTCAAAGTTGGCAGCTCGCTATTGTGGGTCATTTGAAATCATAGAGAGGATTGGTCCAGTAGCTTATATGATTACATTTCCTGCATCTATGTCTATTCATAATGTATTCCATGTATCATTGCTCAAGAAATATATACCTGATGTTAATCATGTTATTGATTGGAATGTGATTCAGGTGGAGCAAGAAGGCGCTTTTCAAGTGCATCCGGTACGCATTCTGGACCGAAAGATAAAACAGCTCTGGAATCGATCCATAGGGCCTATAAAGGTCCAATGGACCTGGTACGGTCTTGAGGACGCTACTTGGAAGAATGAGGATGCAATGCGAGCAAAATACCCACATATTTTTGAGGATTTTTGAAAATTATGTTGTATGTGTTTACATAATGCATTGAGGACAATGCATAAATAAAGGGAGGGGATTGTAATATCCCTAGGCCGAACCCACTTGTAAATGTAAATGAAAATGTAATTAAGATGGTGAGCTATTTGATATCATTTTTGTATGCACCTTTCATGGCGTAGTGCGTGCATGTACTACGCAGTAAAATGATGAAGTGTGCACATTCCAAGATACCACGTGCAACAACTTAAGTGCACATGATTTTGAGGCCAGGGATCCTTTGTGTATATGAAGTGTTTTATAGGCTGGTGAGCCAGTTATTATAAGCTAGGATGCTTATGTTTTGAATTAGGCCAGAGAGCCTATATGTTAAAGGCCAGTGCTCCTATTTTTGTATATGCCTCATCATTAATATAAAATACATCATTGCGCGTAGACTAACCACGATAAAAGAGGATGGGGAACTAAACTCCACTAGTTAGGGAAACGGAGAGCTAAAACTTAAGGAAAAGGTCTAACCTAGGGAGATTAAGCCAAAAAAGGAATATTATATTAATATTTATTAAAATATAAAGTATGGATAATTATTTTATCCTAAGTTCCAAAGATGGGGACAAGTGGGCCAAAGTAGCTCCCAACATGACAAGTGTCAAGTTAGGGACATGCATACATATTGTTTGGACTTAGTTCATTTTCGATCATTATTTCCATCATTCCTCCCATCATTCATCCATTACATGATTACTCACACACTCATTGAGCTATCCTATGTACCTTCATGTCACTGTATCTGAACCTGTATCCATAGCCATATTTCTTTGTGTAGCTAGTTAGATTGGGAGATGGACTAAAGAAGCGGGTTGATAGACCCATGGGATATTGAAGAGGTGGGTTGTCAGGCCCCTGAGAAGTCTCTATGGGTGAGAGAATTGTTGGGAATTGATTTCCTGAAGGTGCTAAACTGCAGCTACAGGGCTTTGAGACTTCCTGTCCGGCCTGTTGCTGAATCCTGAAAAGGATGTGGGGCAGCCAAAGGAGTGTTGAGAAGAGAAGGAGAACACTTCCTGGGGTGGGACATGCATGTGGGGAATGAGAGATTGTAGGTTGTTAGTTTGAGTTGGCACATGTGATGGAGTCTTTCCTGTTGTCTATGAACCATTAGCCTAGTTAGGAATCCCTTTACCCAGGTGGAGTTTAGTCCCAACTCAGGGGTGACCCACTGCTGAGAGTGATAAGTAGTGTGGTCTAAGGATGGGAGGTTTGTGGAAGGTATGCATGCAGTTGGTGATATTCTTACCAAGATAAGTATCAACTTTGTGATAAATTTACATGTTGCATTATTATTTACATGTTTATTTTTATGGGTTTATCCTATGTGTGGTTATAACTATCTGTATATTTATGGGTATTTCCTGTATGTGCTGCATGTATACGTTTATTTTTATTTCAGTGTGAATCCATGCATTATATATGTATTTGTCTATTTATGTTATATATATATATATATATGCAAGTGTTCTATGTGTATATATTTTAATTGCATGCAGTTCACAACATTTATGTGGCATAGCTCAGTTAGATGTTGGATATGTTACATTTTTTTTTGCAGAGAGAACAAAAGCGTTCTCTCGTGTATCATGGCATGAAATGGGTGGTCCAGGACGTTACACTTTGAAAGCAGTCTTAAAATTAGAGGAAAATCAGTATAAGCATATAGATCCACATATTGAAGAGCTGAGAGTAGATATGAATAACCTGACATTTCAGTTAAATCAGAATAAGGGAAAGGAAAAGAGGGAGGATGTCTGGTGCACATTCTGCAGAATAGAAGGTCATCATAAGAATGAGTGTCCAACCTTTGTGCAATACTTGGGGATAGGAATTTCAAATACTTTACCCAGAAATGGACCATGGTATGAGATATGTAGAACACACAGACATGATCCTTATCATTGTCCTGTGATGCAAATGTATCAAACGGTGCCCAAGACTGCATTTTGCAATTTTGGCAAGTTAGTTGGACATGAAGAAAAGGATTGTATAAATTTGGAAATAATGAAGGACAGGAAATAAGATACATATAGGGTCCAAGCTAAATTAATTATAGGACAACCTTTGTAGCAACCACAGTATAATAACGTGCAATAGTTTGCAGCACAATCGTAGTATAATAATGCGCAACAATTTGGAGCACCACCATTGTACAACAATGTGAAATAGTGTGCAACACCACCATAGTATATTAATGCGTAGCCAAAGTACAATCATGCACCACATTATAATACACTGCATGGAGACAATCAAAGAAATAGAGGAGGAGGCCATGGAGGACGAGGATTTGGAGGAGGTAGAGGACTAGTAGTTTGTCACAACTGTCAGAAACCTGGACACTATGAAAGAGATTGTCCACAACCACCTACGACATGTATATATTGACACACAGAAGACCATGAGATAGAATATTGTCTGACACTTATTGTTGTTGGGAAAAATACCCTACAGACTAGCAAACTAGGGTCAGACTTGCATGCAGATTTTGACCGTAAAGAAATTAACTTTTAACCTACCACCCAAAATTTAAACCCCTCTTTCACAATACATGCATGGGAAGAAACTACTAACCTTGTTACTGATGTTTGGGGTAGATCCTCCATTGTGATTTTGCCCGCTTTCTTGCGCTGCTCCTTCCAAAGATAACCTGCAATCAAGACAAACAGCTATGCATGCATGCTACTTTTCTACTTGAGGGTTAGAAATTAAGCATAAATCAAACAAACCATAGATAACTCATGCATTGGGATGGGAAAAGTATTATTTTATTATTTTAATAATGAATCAACTTACAATCAAAGTCGAGACCAGCCACCGCTCCTTGATCCTGATCCTGGGCTCCTCCTCTTCTGTCCTCCAACTGCTTTGCATTAATTCTCCTTTGGCTTGAGGAAAGGCTAAAGGGTTGGGACAATGGATTTGACAAATGGGCAGAGTTTCTTCGCTATATTCTTCCTTCTCCAAATGATACCCCTACACCTTCTTTTATAGGCTAGAAGGAGCTAGTGTTTTGGACGAACTCTCGGCCATGCATGGTCGAGAGTTTCAGTTAACTGACCCATAGCTTTTTGTCCCGTCGAAAAATTTCCTATTTTTGTGTTTTGTTAGGTACACGCGGGCTGTAGTGGGCCTGACAGCGTGCACACATGTGCAGTAATGGGTTAGGGCACGTGGGCCTTGACTCAAGAGAATTTTCAAGAGTTTGTTCAGCATAGTTTTGGCAAGGAAGGGATATGAGTTGGCCTGATACCAGGTAAGCATGTGTGGTGCATTTTAGGGTTATAACAGATGCCCCCTAATGTGTGAGGTCAGAAGAGAATCTGATGGCCGAAATATATTACCAGTCTTTTACCAATCTGTACTAATGTGCTGAACGAGTGAGCCCAAGGATCAAGAACGAGGAGGTGTCATTTGCAAAATAACAAATGTCTCACCGAGGCGGGCATACCCATGCTCAGGATAAAATAGAACCATGGCTACCAATCAAATAGACTGTAGATCCATGCCAAATAACTATAAAGAGTAGCCGCGAATAATACACAACGAAGCTACATCTTGAAATCAAAAAGATATACATATAGAGTATCCATCTCCCAGAAGCTAATTCAGCCTGATGGCTGTACTTCAGAGCTCGATCAACAACCTCAAAATCTTCTAAAACTCAGGTAGGAGTGTAATATGAGTGTATGACTGTGCTACCTAGAGGTCTTCGACGACTCGTCGGTTATGGACTTGATAATCTTGATGATTGGACTGAAGGCTTCAGTGATTTCGAACAAGGACTTGATTGGACGTTCAGGATGGCTAGGTATGCAGAAAAGAGACATATTGCAGAGGGGTTGAATCAGGCTTAGTGAAAAACTTCCCTTGGATAATAGCACGACAAGTGATAAGACTCAGGAAACATATATGTTAATCATAAGTCTACGAAGCAAGAGGCAACGCAAACTCTCCATATGTTTGGAAGAGTAACCAAACGGTGGAGGACACAACTCTATACAGTGAGAATAAGCTTCCTAAGGTCATACTACATCCCATAGTATGATGATCAAACGGACAGATGTGCTTTATCCAAGGGTGACTCATTATGCTACCAATAAAGAAAATACCTTTCCCATCCTCTTTTTGGGGTATATTTGATTTTTTTGTTCTTTTTGATAATTTTTGAAAAAGAATAAAGGAATATTACGTTACAATGGAGGAACGAGTACGACAAACCTACAAGCTTGAGGCACAAGGAAAAGACTAATGTTCTGGTAAAATGATACTCGGGAAAAATCCTCCGGCGGCCAAAGGTGTTAAGACGCAGAAGAAAACTATCACAAGGCTGGTGGATAAGGTATGCAAGTGCAGTTGATAGAACACACAATGGTAACATCCTTCAATGTAAGTTTAACGAGCCTAGAGAAGGTAAGCGCGGTGGTTTTTCATGTTTAGAGAGTCTGAAAAAGCATAAAGGAGACTCCGCTGGGGTACCTTTTTCGACAATAGTCTAGTCGGTTCGAAAAAGGGATAAACTAGCATCGATTAGACGTCAATTCAAAACCATTTTAATGAGTGTGACAAGGACAAGATCACTCGGCTATTTTTTCAGTTTTAAGGAGTCTGAAAAAAGCTTAACTATGGACTCCGACAGGAATATTCTTCTGGACCAATTTAACGAGTGTGAAAGAATAAGGTCACTCGGCGATATTTTCAATTTTAGGGAGTCTGAAAAGAGCTTAACTATGGATTCCATGGGGGTTTCTTTTTCGTAAATTTAGTCCCTCAGGCCCGAAAAAGGAATAAAATTATACCTGAGGATACTCTTCTAAAGAATGGGAATTCGATAGAGTATACCTTTGTTCATACAGTTGACCGTCCGGACCGAAAAAGGGGTAAACTACCACTGGACAGACGTGACTTCAAATTTTAGTTTAACGAGCGTGAAAGGCCACAAGATCGCTCAACAATCTTTTCATGTTTAAAGGGTCTGAAAAGGGCTTAAAAGAAGACCTGTTTAAGGAACGTTCTTCTAGACCAATTTAACGAGTGTGAAGAAACAAGGTCACTCGACAATCTTTTCATATTTAAGGAGTCTGAAAAGGGCTTAAAGAAGACTCCATAATGGTTACTTTTCTCAATTAATTTGGACGAGATTGAAAAGCATAAATGCAGTCTCGCCGGATGTTGTTTTCGGATCTCAAAGCGAGCTTGAAAAACAACAAAGTTATCTCATGATAGACTCTTTGTAGGTCGATGCCTGGCGTCTCCTCGGGGGAGCTGTATGCTCTGACAAAAACATTATCTATGACACTAGGGGTTTTGGAGATATTTATAGGTGTCATTTCAGCAATGGTTTCCATATTACCCTCAGCATAGATCTTGTGTGTAGCTAAGGGATTAGTATGACAAGACCTATCTCCAGTCATAGTCATAGTGAATTCTCCTGCTTCGATTCGGCTTAACTTTGGGAGGAAATATGATTTGTGATGAAGATCTTCCCAAGGTTTGTCTGGACTAGTCATTGCTTCAATTACTGCTTTGTCAGAAGGCAAGACTAAGTCTAACAAATCGACGTTAGTGAGAGAACCCTGAGCCCAAATAGGCTCTAGAAGTGGATCTAACTCTTGTGCAGGAGTTGGATTAGGGTTAGCTGAAGATTGTTGGACTAAAGAGTACGCTACCTTAGCGGCTGACAAGGGCATGGACATGCCTGAGTGCCCTGTCTCATCCATCGTGGCTGATGGGGAAGGAAGAATCCAAGGATCCTTGAAGTAAGTCATGCGGAATGATGAAACTTGAAAAATCTCAGCCTTATGGTGATTAGATATAAATTTGACATTGTCATGAGCAGGTGGGTAATCAAAGGTACCCATCAAGGACGGGCACAAACCAACTCCTACATTAACGACACCGGGTTGAGGATTATCAATCATGGGAACCGTGGATGCCCCCAAAGCTAGATCAAGTCTAGAGAAGGACAATTGATCGATGGTCACTATCCGACCTTCATGTGGAAACAACAAGACTTGGAAAACTGTAGCAACCATAGCTTGCATAGCATAAGTCCAACTCCGTCCTAACAAGAGATTATAGTCGAGGGGAGCATCGACTACCTCTACTTCGACACACACAGTCTTTCCTCCTAACTGCACAGGGAAAGATGGAATGATGCCATATGGTCAGAAAGAACGATCATCGAAAGAAGTGAGGAGAGTAGGTGATGGAGACAAAGCGGGTTGGCCAATGGCCTTCCAACATGCTAACAACATAACGCATGTCGAGGCACCCTCGTCGACCACCGTGCGTAAGATATTGCGTGTAAAAAAATTTGTGGGATGAGCCACTACTATCTGAACCACGACGTGGTAAGGAAGACGAGGTTTTAAGTCAGTCATATCTAACATGATGGTACTCAGGTTACAAGTCTCAGTAGAGCCTAAAGCAGTTAACAAGGCTTTCCTCTGAGCAGGGCATCTTTGGAGGACCTCCAAAGAAAACATCGCACAAGGGGTTTGTGATAAATCTTCCACCACAGAGTAATTCTGGGCGGCCCTTGCATTTGGGTTGTGAGAAGCTTTCTTAAATGCACCCTTTGGAATGCGTGTCATTGTTTCTCCCAACCTCTTCTCGATCTGTAGAGGAAGAGATGGGAGTTTGGCTTCTTTACCCTTCTCAGAGGCGCTTGGTTTACTATAGTCATGCGCTCTAGTCATTATGAAAGAATCACCCCTAACCATATATACATTCGCGGAAGAGGGATTGTTGGGAGGAGGGTAGGTTTCTTGGCTGCCCCCTTCGGCACTTGTAGAGGCTTGAGTTAAATTTTGCCCATGTTGAAAGGGATTAGTCAACACTGCTTGTTGTTGCTGTGTGACAAACTTTTGGGCCTCTGCAAGTCGAGGACAAAGATGGGTCAGGTGGTCTTCCACACATAAGTTGCATGGGTACCTCACCTTCCGCTTTGCTGTGGTGTCCTCGCCAGCATTATCAGTGGGTTTTTTCTGCCCCTTACCTTTCTTTCGTTGTTTTTTCTTCCCTTCAGGCTACTGGGTGGCCTTTGGGTTAGTCGACTGCACGGAGTGTACATCCGACGTTTGGGTAGGAGGAGAAGCCAAAGTGGTAGTCTGGCTGGCCACTGAGTGTTGTATAGATAACTGTTGCAATTGCTTTGTCAATTTCTCAACGGGCTTGGTTTGTTCAGAACCAACTATACCATTGGCATGTGGTCTAGCTCTCTGTCTAGTTTTATCCAGTATCGATTGTGGTGCATCCAGTAGGATGTTGTATAATAAACCAGATTAAGAATAGATGATCTCAAACTGTTGAGCCCTCATGATGGCATCTTCTTCGGAGAAAACCCAAGAAGTTGCGACGTCTTTGGATAATTGTGGGACCAAAGAATTAAGGAACCACTCAAGCAAGAATGTTGGTGGGACCGGTACTTTAATTAGACTCTTCCGACGTCTCCACTCTCAGATATGATCAGAGATATGGTCCGCTGTTGTCTGTTCGAAATTGGCGAGAAACTCTGTGCCCGTGTCGTATCTCATAGGTAAATGGAAATGGTTAAGGAAGGCCATCACCAGTTTTCCAAATAAAGAATATCTTGAGCGATCGAGCTCAATGTACCATTTCATGGCACTCCCAATAGGAGTTCGTTGAAACAATCGCAGTTGTACGGAGTCATCTTTCAATGAGTTAGATGAACACCAAAGATGGAAGGTAGTCACATGATCATCGAGATCTTCATTAGGCTTGGCTTCGAACTTTGGAATGTCTGAAGGCAACTTCATTGGCATAGGAGGCCAATTTGGATCATGAAAAATAGGATCATTTAACAACCTTGTCAAATCCGGCAAGTGTAACGTCGCCAGGAATGGTAGTTTGGGTTGCTGCTGATAGCCTGGGAAAAAGGGTCTTGGAGTTTGACTGGCACCAGGTTGCCAGGAAAATTTTGGCTGCTGGCCAGGATTCTAGTAGAAACCATGGCCCTGACCAGCATAAGGATTTTTCATCTGTGGAGACATCATCGACTGATTTCCCATAAAGGACATAGGATATTGGGCATGCATCATGTTTGACGGACTTTGGGAAGGATTACCCCATGCTAGTCCTGATGGAAGAGGCATAGTAGTATGTCCAGGGTTCCATTGACTGTGGAAAGAATTACCCCAGAATGACATTCCAGAGGAAGGAACAGATCCTTGTCTTGAATTCCAAGGTCCTGCTATATGTGCCCCCGGTGCAGGAATAGTACCCTGCACCGGAGTAGACTGTCCAAAAATGGGAGTTCCCCCAGATGGGAAAGCGGTGGATGCGAAAGTGTTGTTAAAAAACTTCACGTTCCAAACAAAATGTGACGAACCGACCGGCATAGTGTGCGCAGGTGTTCCTTGACTCCCGGCTCCAAATAAACTAGTGTGTGCAGGCTGCCTGGCAGACTGCTGATGCAGACCACCAAGCGAAGGGGACGAAGGAGAGATATGACCTCCAGCGTAAGGAAAATCATTAAAAGGGATGGAAGTGCACCCAATTTGACCTTGCAGAGGAGCGTTAGAGCTCCCTGCCCCCAGACCCAAATTCTGTAAAGTGGAGTGAGTGAGTGCAGGACTTGTGCTCGAACTAGGCATACTGTATGAGAACGGAGGGCCTGTCGCACTAGGTGTGAAGGGAGTTGTGGTCGCCACCATAGATGGGTTCGGTCCACTGTGCGACGTAGTTGCGGCTGAGACCATGGTGGCTCTGACTGATGATGGTAAGTTAGGAGATGATTCTCCTCTGGTAGCACCTATCGCACTGTGGTGGGAATGGAAGAATTCCCAGAAGAAGTAACAATATTTGGTTCCATAACTGTGTGAGGCACTGACAGGCGTTCGTAAAATTGAATTGGTACAATAACCGATGGCTAGGTATCAGTGGTGGGGGTTTCAATCGAGCCAAGATTGGTGGTTGATTCCTCCGAGAGTTGTTCGGGAACAATGTTTTGTAACTCGGTCGCTTCAAAAGACCCTTGTTGGTCTAGCTTCCGCCTCAATGGTGGCAGGGGTGGCTCCAGTATAACCGGCGACAGGCCCAGAAGCCTTCATGACTGGCGGAGCTTGGGATCCTCCACTGTGTGAGAATATCCAAGACACGCTAAGGTATTCTACACGTTCAAACAGTAACACACTCTAAAAAAGAAGCCCCTAAGAGATAAGACAAGCAATCGCTAAACTATTTGGAAGAACAGTTACAACAACCAACACTAGAGCAACTTACAGGTGCAAGTGCAACTCGAACACAGAAGCACCCTCCTGGTATACTCTGCAAAGCATGGCCCGATGTCTATCCTAGGTACTGCAGTATACCCCCGCAATCACCCGTGTATGTCCCTAAAAAGATTGGCAACTAGTTTTCCAGCACGTGAACAGTCACAAGGTGGGTACAGTCGAAAGTCGGGTATACCACAATGAGCAGGGTATCAAGCTTGAAACCTGTCAAGGGTATCGAGAGAAAATGGTCCGGAAGACAACTGAGGACCTCAAACGGATTCGATACCCACGAAGCCCCGTGGAAAATGTAAACGATGAAATCCCAAAACAATTCCTCGATATGTGTTATCCACTACACTTGGTTCGGCTTTGGAGGGGTTATCTCCACTACCTTTCCGCATGCGACCTTGTGTTTATCCCCTGTGTTAGAAGGGGGTCCCAGATAACTTCCACGAAACTGGAGTTCTACACTCCCTATCACAGACTCCAATGTTTGGTTTTGAATGGCCTTGGAGAGTTTCCTCTCCAACCTAATCCAAGGCCCTAGTCCTGAACTAGTTTGTGAACCCTACAAACAAAAAGTCTAATAGATTTTAAATTAGAATTTCTTTTATGGGATTTCTTACGTCACAGGGTATGAAAGTGAAACTGATGATGTGTAAAGACGAAAGAAAAAATGAATGAAAAAATATGCTGGAAACAAAAGGACTGTTACTAAATGCAAAAACTCAGCAACTTTTCACAAAGAAAGATTTCTTTTTCTTTTCAATTTTTCTAAGATTTTATGCAACAAACATAAAGGAATTTCGCTCGACTATGAGCTACTTATGATTTAAATGAATTGCAAAAAATTATGAACAACAAGACTCCTCCCTAGCTATTGATGCAGAAACACAATCTTCAAACAAAGAAGAAAATGAAAAGATTTTTTTTTTTTTTTTTTTTATTTAAGTGTTAATCAAGAAACCAAGGGAAAATACCGACAAGCACAAAACCAAGAAGAACAAATTTTGGCTTAAAGAACAGATCGCAAAGAATCAGAGAAAAGACACACAATGGCAATCAAGGAAGCAAAGACTCTTACGCTTGTCTAAAAACCATAAAACAAAATTTTTCTTTTTATCTTTTCTATCAACTATCAACTAAGAAAAAGAAGACTACGGGTAAGAGGCCCTAACCTACTGACTGTTCAAACCTAGACTCAAACACCTGAGAGGAATACTTCTCACCAAAGGAGGGGATGACTGCCCCACCCTAATTGAAAAGCAGCCTGTCAAGCACACTACTGTCACTGAAACAAAACTCGTGCAAACGTGTGCTGAGATGCACCAGAACGTGTGTACACGTGGTCTGACCTTGTACAGACCACGTGTATGTATAAATTCTAAGACAAAAAATAAACACAGGTAGCCCAGACCAGGAAGAGGCCTCTAGTATTGATAACCAGGGTCTCTTGAGAGCTTGGATGCTTCTTCTAACAGAAAAGAAAAATAATTGCAAGGAATAACAAAACACAAAAAGACAAACTGAGACAGGACTGTGAACCAGCAAGACTCAAACAGAATCCAGAAAACCCCTTGAGAATGTATAATTCTAACAGGGAAGAGGAGGACTGCCTCTCAAGTTCTCTGGGCTCCTACATGCTACTGAAACCTCTACAGATAGAATTCACATGCGGGCTGTAGAAGGTTAGGGCGCAGGTACACACGTGCAGGCCTTCTGCAGGCCGCGTGTACCTCTGTGTGTCTCGACAATTACCATCAAGCAACAGTCAGGGAAAACTGGTATAAAGAACCAGGCTCCCTGCTAGCTCAGACCTTACAGAAAAAGATAGGCAAAGAAACAGAAAATCTAATCTCTTAAACTACCCAAAAAACTCAACTAAATCCGGAAACCCTAAAGAGTATCTTCCCCAGTGGAGTTGCCAATTCTGTTGTTGGGAAAAATACCCTATGAACTAGCAAACTAGGGTCAGACTTGCATGCATATTTTGACCGTAAATAAATTACTTTTTAACCTACCACCCAAAATTTAAACCCCTCTTTCACAATACATGCATGGGAAGAAACTACTAACCTTGTTACTGATGTTTGGGGTAGATCCTCCGTTGCGCTTTTGTCCGCTTGCTTGCGCTACTCCTTCCAAATATAACCTGCAATCAAGACAAACAACTATGCATGCATGCTACTTTTCTACTTGAGGGTTAGAAATTAAGAATAAATCAAACAAACCATAGATAACTCATGCATTGGGACGGGAAAAGTATTCTTTTATTATTTGAATAATGAATCAACTTACAATCAAAGTCGAGACCGACCACCGCTCCTTGATCCTGATCCTGGGCTCCTCCTCTTCTGTCCTCCAACTGCTTTGCATTAATTCTCCTTTGGCTTGAGGAAAGGCTAAAGAGTTGGGACAATGGATTCGGCAAATGGGCAGAGTTTCTTCGCTATATTCTTCCTTCTCCAAATGGTACCCCTACCCCTTCTTTTATAGGCTAGAAGGAGCTAGGGTTTTGGACAAACTCTTGGCCATGCATGGCCGAGATTTTTAGTTAACTGACCCATAGCTTTTTGTCCCGTTGGCAACTTTCCTATTTTTGTGTTTTGTTAGGTACACGCGGGCTGTAGTGGGCCTGACAGTGTGCACACGCGTGCAGTAATGGGTTAGGGTGTGTGGGCCTTGACTCAAGAGAATTTTCAAGAGTTTGTTCAGCATAGTTTTGGCAAGGAAGGGATATGAGTTGGCCTGATGCTAGGTAAGCATGTGTGGTGCATTTTAGGATTATAACACTTATGGTAAATATCTAGGACAAGAGGAACCAGAATAATTAGAATTTCCAATTGAGTGTTGTGGAAAATAGAGAAGAGGGTGGGAAGAAGATCAACATAGTTACTAGAGGTGGAGCCAAGATCGGAGAAGATGAAGAAAAAAAGGATCGGGACTAGTACCAGTAGGTTAGAAATAATACAACAACTCAACGGAATTTTGATGCGCACAAAGAGAAGGAGACATTCAAGGAAGCTAGACATGAGATTTTGAAGGATAATATTGCATCTACTTCAAGTAAAAAGAAATGAGATGATGTACTAGTGTATGACATTCCTCATCGTTTTTATTAGAGTAGCAGGGATCAACCATCAAAACAAGTAAGTAATCTGAGAAACTTTTTTGAGTCTTGTGTGAAGTTGTTGAATGATAAAAACTCTTTACAAGTATTACAAATTATGTTAGAAAAGTGCAATTCTGGAGAAGAGATTAAATTATAACACAAAAGATTCAATCAAGTTCGTAAGAAGAGAAGAACAAGTAGGGAATTCAAGTTGAATGAAAACATTAGAGATTTCAATATGGGTGATATCATACTAGACTTAGGGTCTGAAGTAAATGTTCTGCCTAAGAAGACATGGGAAGCTATGGGGGAACCTACATTGGGATTTTCACCTATTCGGTTGAAGCTAAAAAATCAGCAAAGGGTGGAACCAATTGGTAGATTGAAGGGCATGCCAGTAGATCTAGATGGAGTGCACAGAATGAAAGACTTTGAAGTGGTTGACATAGTAGATAACACTTCACCATATCTAGCATTGTTGGGGCTGGATTGGGCTTTTGATAACCAGGCTATTATCAACCTGAAGACTAGAAAAATGATCTTTGAATCAGAATAATATAGATTTATTGTGCCATTAGATCCTTTAGAAGGAGGAAGTTATGTGGAACCTGCGATAGGAAAATTTATTACAGAGGACATAAACCAATTGTATAGAACTACTACGTGAGAAGAAGATTATGTGAACCCAACAATAGATGGAATGTTGAGTTGGAGAAGCATTAGTTTGTGTGCTTCAGACTCTGAAATAGGATTAGATAATTGGAAGTAGTGATCGCATGAGTTATCCACTAGAATATGTGCAAGGATGACCCGTGCAGTAAGATGGGTTGGTACAGAGGTAAGGCAACCGCTCACTTTTTATGGTTGGAATAATTTAGAGGAATTTTTAACAAAATTTGAGTTAGAAGTTTTTGAAAGCCAAAGGTTACTAGTTTTGGATATTTCTTTAAAATTTACACCTGCATGATGGTGGGGTACACATAAAGAGAAGATCAATAACTGATATCAATGCAAGAGGTTACCGCACATCAGATTTAGTGCAGAGCAAGAGGACAAATATGTGGAGAAGTATGATGGAATGGGAATTCCCAGAGAACACATAGAAATATGTATACATCAATGGATATTAGTACCACCATAAGAATGACCACATAAATTTATCCACACATTGGAAGGAATCCCAAGGAATTGGTACACATAATTAGAACAACGCAGGGAAACTGCAAATTGGGAAGAGATGCAGTATAATTTTGTGATTGCATTTACATTTGAGCATGAGAATATATAAATAGATATAGCATTGAAGTTGGTAAGAGATGGGATTTTTGAAGAACCATAAGTGGATATTGTGACAGCTTATCAAAACCTGAAGAGACAAATAGTCACACAATTTCTACATTGTTATCATGTCACGAAAGAAGAATACCGAGAAGAAGAAAACCTACCCAACTTCAAGATTACAGAAATTAAAGAAGAGAGAGAGGTAGAAGGTCCAAAGTTAGATTCAAAAGATTATATTGCACCACTGAAGATCAAGAAGGTAAAAATTGGAACAACAAAAAACTCAAAGATTGCAAGTATCAGGGATTATTGGGATAATTAGACAATAGAAAGAATAATAGAGTTATTGTGTGAGTATAGTGACCTATTTCCAGTGACATTCTCAGAGATGAAAGGGGTTGCAGAAGAAATTGTTGATATGAATATCCCTTTGAAGGTAGATTACATACTAATAAGAAAGATACCTCACAAGTTGAATCTCGTGTACAAGTAGAAAGTAAAAGTAGAAATTGATAAGATGTTATAGGTTGGTGTCATAGAACCTGTGGAAGAATATGAATGGATTAGCCCTATGATAGTGCAGGAGAATAAACAAGGGGGAATAAGGATCTGTGTAGATCTAAGAAAATTGAATGATGCCTGCCACCATGATCATTTTCTTACCCCATTTACAGATGAAGTTTTGGAGAATGTAGGAGGTCAAGAAGCATATTCATTCATTGATGGATTCTTGGGTTATCACCATATCAAAATTGCACTAGAAGATAGTCATAAGACTACATTTGCAACAGAATGGGGATCATATCAGTATACAGTGATGCCATTTGGGTTGAAGAATGCACCTACAACTTTTTCAAGGGTAGTAGTAGCTTCTTTTAAGGACTTTATTCATAAGTTTTTGGAATTTATCTGGATTATTAGACAATTTTTAGCTTATTAAAGGATCATGTTGAAGTATAAAGATTGATGTTAGACATGTGTAGATAGTGTCAAATTTAATTGAATATTAAGAAATTCATTTTCAATGCACCTTTTGGTATTCTTTTAGGGCATGTGATGTGTAAATAGGGTCTCTTGGTTTATCCTAATAAAATTATTATCATAGTTAATTTATCACCACCTAAGTCAGTGCACTAGTTAAAAAGTACACTTGGTCATATAGGGTATTATAGGAAGTTTATAAGGGGATATGCACAGATTACTATGCCAATGAAGAAATACATTAAGTATTAGTGGAATGATGAATTTTAGTAGAGCTTGGATATATTGAAGGAGAAAATGGTGACAATGCCAATTTTGGTATTTCCATACTGGTAAAAGGAGTTTCATATGAAAGTGGATGCATCTTCAATAGCACTTGGAGAAGTACTAACACAACCAGGAGAAGGTGATATAGATCACCCTATAGAATTTGAAAGAAGGAAGTTGTCAGGTTCAGAAGAGAACTACAATACAACATAAAGAGAAGGATTGGCCATTGTTTATGCATTTCAAAATTTCAAACATTGTTTGTTAGGTCAACACTTTAAGATGTTGACAGATCACTCTGCCCTTAGATATTTAGTAAATAAGACTGTTTTGGGGGGGAGAATATGTAGATGGATACTATTGTTTTAGGAGCTTGATTTTGAAGTTGTGGTGAATATTGGAAGATTGAATGTGGGGATAGATCATATGTCCAGGATAACTAATGGAGAGGAACCAAGTAACTTGAAGGAAAAATTCCCAGATGCACAATTTTTTTTAGTACAAATTGCGAATGAATAGTTTGCCGACATTATTGAATTTTTTAGTACAGGATTTTCCCAAAAGGAATTTAATACTACGCAGAAGGAAAATCTGGTGGTTAGAGAAGCAGACTACCAACTGATTGCAAGGAACTTGTACAAACTTGGTGCAGACAACATTTTAAGGAGATGTGTTATGGATCATGAAAGCCCTATCATTTTAGCAAAATAAAATGAAGGAATAGTTGGAAGACATTGTGCATAGAAAACTAATGCGCAAAAGATATTGAACGCATGATTGTGGTGGTAAACAATTCAAAAGGATGCAAAGAAGTACTGTTAGAATTGTGATGTCTGTCAAAGAGTTGGAAATTTATTTGGAGGAATGAGATGCCATTAAGACCTCAAGTAAATTTGAAGGTGTTTGAAAAGTGGACAGTAGATTTTGTAGGACTAATAAATACACGAGCCAATGTTGAAGTATGAATTTGACACTGAGAGGGGAGGGTGAATTAGTGTCTGAAACTTTGACTAATTTTCACACTCTCATAGATTAACTGAGTTAACTAAATAAGATGTATGAATCTCGATAAATAATTCATAAACATGTATAACACCAACTGTATGAAGTAGATAAAATATCTTTCTTTTATTTATTTAACATGAATGAATACAAATAAAATCAATCTTTTAATATCTTCAACTTCAACTGAATATGAGAGATCCAACTCTCTGATACAAGACCCAAATTATAGTTCTTGGATCCAACTGAGAAATGAGAAATCCAATGCTCATAACAAGACCCAGATTTTTGATCTCATATCCAACTGAGATGTGAGGAATCCAACCCTCATAACGAAACTCAATTTTTAAACAAGAAGCAACCTGATAGAATGAACTTCCATTCAATCCATTATATATATATATATATATATATATATGATTGAACCATTGTGTCTTTTGACATGAACCATTTGTTGGCATAGGGACAAACCCAGGGTTCAATGCTACAACAACGCACAAACAAAACCCTAACTACCAGCCCTTTCGACAACACTTGCAAAGCAGATGAAGTCTCACCTGAGGTAGAGGCAGGGGTGGTTGTGAGACTTAGGTGTATGGAAAATTAGTTGGGACACAGATCTGTGATTATGATACTTAATAGAGTACTTAGCACCATCAGATCCTCAATATACAATCAATATCTACTTCGTTGATAAAATAGAGCTTCACAACATTCACACTGATCTAAGGTAATTGAGCACTTAGCAAAAATAGATGGATCAGATCTAGAAGAAACAAGCACTAAGCACATTCATGGAGTTAGATCTAACATTATTACACATCATTAGCATGAAGCATGAACCTATTTATCTATCTCTATCAAATCACTTAGCAAGAGAGTCATAAACACATTAAGACAAGCACAAAGCATAACAACACAGTGTTACATGGTTCACCCCCACCCCGGGGCTACATCCACCAACCCTTCTTCCTTATTATCTTCAGTCAATCGGTTACAAGCACAGAGCCTCAAAACCCTTACTCCCCACAGGACAAAAGATCTGTGTAGCTTGCTAGATCCTTCTTCCTTTTGTTCCAGCACTAAGCCTTCCACAGTCTTGCTACAATGACTTGCACTTAACTCTGCAAGTTTCACATAGTATGCACAAACCCTTACAAGTCCTAATCACACAGATTGAACTCTTGGCACTTATCCTACTTGCATACTAACATCACATAGATGCAACACTACTTCTATCTAGCCTAAGCATCTATTTATATATTACAAAATAGGCCTAAACATGGGTAAACCCACGGGCCAACATCCCAATCCCGTTACATAATCCCAAAAACTCAAAAAGGAGCCAAAAAGGGGTTGAGATCTCGTGATCTCTTCTTTTTCTTGCGCTCCTCCTTCAACAGGCTATCGAAGTCCAAAATAGGTCAACATGACCAAGAATATCCCAAATCTTTGTCAAGGGCCAGCAGGCCCCCAACACTCACCTGTGACGCATCCCGAGTCACTCTGGTCTGACTAGTTCTGCCTCGAACACCTCGAGCTTGGCTCGAGCTGCTTCGACCTATTGCTGTGCTATATCCTCTTTCTCAGCGAACTCCTGGATTACTACATCATTCATTGGTCCTTCTAGGCATTGTTCTGTTGCATTAACAACATGTTCTAGCTCTTCTCCTCGACTCTTGACCTCTGTGAACAACTGATAGGCCTTATCTTTCACAAGTTGGAGTCATTGAGTTACTTCCATAACTTTTCTTTGAATTGTATGGATCTGTTGTTGGATGGTTCACTTCTCTTGAGATTGCTTCATTCTTTCTACAACTAACAGGGCCTTCAACTACGCTTGTAGTATCTCTGCGTGTTTCTTTGCCTCCTAAAGCTTCGACTCTAGTGCCTGCAATTTCGAGTTCTTAGTGAGCTTATCATACGTTTGGGCACTATGATTAGTGAATTTCTTTCATTCTAAGTTAAGGGCCTTCAGTCTGTAAAATGCGCTGCGAGCAGTGGCTTCTCGTTGGTCTCTTACCTCCTATGGAGTCTCAGGCACAGTGCGTAGCTCTAAGTCTGCTATTGATCCAGATTTTATGAGAAGAATGAAATGAATAGATATTATTAATAGGTGTTTAAGACAAGATAACAAAGATATAGTAAAACTAGTTTTCTATTCAATAATGAAATAAGCTGAAACTGTAAAATGTAGTGAAAATAAGCTTGCTAGAATGGTGGCAGCTTATCTCTGAGAAGAGATGTGATGGATATGCACATTCGCAAGAAGAAGATTACAATGAGGATCTGAAGGCCTTTTTACAATAAAAAATAATTCCAAAAACCCTAGACATCCAAAAACCTAACCCTAGGAGATGAAGCACCAAAAGTCATGTGGGCCCCTTTTGGGTAAGTTAGTACATCAACTTCCTGGGCTTGTAACTTTTGCATACGATCTCCGTTTTAGGCGTGTGATAACCCATTGGAAAGGTATCATCAAGGATATTCATTTTGGGGGCTCAATCATGCCTTCAACTATCATTGAGGAACTCGATCCTGAAAAACCTTCATTTAGGCCCTCAAAATGGCCCCGGAAGTTAAAACTGCTAAAAATAGTAAATTGCCAAAATTGTCAGAAAACTGTTTTGAGCCAGTTGGAAAAGGTGGGTGGCCACCGATATCCATCTGAATCAATCCTCCCTCCTTAGGAATAAATTTTCTCCATTGCATTGAGGTCCCCCATCAGGTGAGGAAATTTCTGTTGAATTTGGCCCCGGGTGAGCCACTTGCCTTGGTGCAGGAGCTGCCCTGCTTTAACGACTCGATAAATATGGATCCTTTGTTGTCGAGTTCCCTTGATATATGTGTCCACAATATGATAATTGGATGCTTGTTGTATGAATTTAGGGTTGAGCTCTATTGGTGTCAGTTGTTCTGCTACTTCTGAGGTGTCAGCTGATCCACCGTGGTGAGTGTTGCGACTGGCGGTCTGTTGAGGCAATCAATGACGCGATTGGTGCTTCCTGTTTTATACTTGATGTTGAGGTGGAATTGCTGCAAGTATCTGGACCAATTTTGATGGCAGTTATTATGCAATTTTCCCTATGTCTACATGAACTGCAGTGGCTTATGATCAGTGTGGATGACTGTCTCCTTCCCAAGAATGTAATGTCTCCACTGGCGACAGGCTTGTACAATGGAGTACATTTCCTTGTCATAAGTAGGGTACTTACAGATAGTATCTGATAGTGTCTCACTATGATAGGCCATGGGTTGGTCGTGCTGAGTGAGAACGACGCCCACATCATAGTCTGAAGCATCTGTCTCAATTTCAAAGGGATGTTGCAGGTCTAGTAGTGAAAGTACTGGGGCTGATCACAAGCGCTACTTCAAATCATTGAATGCTTGTTGTTGGGACCAGCCCCACACAAATTTCGCCTTGCACACCCCTGTTTATTTGGCTGAGGGCCCATGCAATATGGGAGAATCCCAACACGAACCTGCAGTAGAAATTGGCAAGGCCCACGAAGATTCAAATATCAGTGAGTGTTGTTGGAGCTGGATAGTCACAGATGACTTGGATCTTGGCTAGATCCACATGTACGCCATGTTGATCAATTATGTATCCCGGGTAATGGACCCTGTCCATGCCAAAGGATCATTTTTCCAAGTTGGCGTATAGCTTGTGCTGCCGCAGGGTGTGCAGAACCTTTTGAATATGTTGCAAGTGTTCGGCCCAAGTATTGTTGTAAATTAGAACGTCATCCAGATACACCACTACAAACGTATTGGTGAATGGTCACAAGATATCATCCATCATCCTCATGAAAGTGGTTGGAGCATTTGTCAAACCAAAGGGCATGACCAACCATTCAAAAAGGCCTTCCTTTGACTTGAAGGCAGTCTTCCATACATCTATCTATTCTATCTGGACCTGGTGGTAGCCAGACTTCAGATCAATCTTACTGAAGTATTTGGCCCCCGTGAGTTGATCAAGGAGGTCATCGATTCGGGGAATCGGGTACCGGTTTTTGACTGTGATTTTATTCAGAGCCCGGTAATAAATATAGAGTCGCCAGGTTCCATCTTTCTTCTATACCAACATGATTGAGCTCCTGCAAGGTGATGATCTAGGACTGATGTGCCCCTTGTGGAGCAGTTCTTGGATCTGTCACTTGATCTCCTCATTCTCTAACAAAGAGCAGCGATAGACTGTCTCATTGGTAAGAAGTGCGTTGGGGGTCAGATCCATGGAGTGCTTGACCTGGCAGTGCAGAGGTACCCCTATAGGTGAGGAGAAGATATCTGAGTATTCTTCCACGACCTTATCTACTTGCTTCTGTTGTGTGGAGAGGTCAGCCGCAAAGACCCTAGATGTGGCTGTGATCTTTCTCTTATTTTGAGAGAGAATAACGAAGAAGACAAACTTCCCCATCTGAGAGATGACCTTCCTGCATTTCTTAGCAGAGATAAAGGAAATAGCACTAGGTGGAACTGCCTCGGGTATCCTGTACAATTTCTTGTTCAAAGTAATAATAACACTACAAGGCCTAGACTCATATACAACATGACGTTTCCATAAATAAGGTTGGCCCAAAAGAACATCACAAACTTCGAGAGGAGAAAAATCACATAATACCTCATTTTTGAAGGGCTTGATGCCATACGACATTCGAAACTGTTGGCTGACGCGGAGATCGCTTCCTTGGTGAATCCATCCAATGGTGTAGGGTTATGGGTGCAGTGTTGTTGGGAAGGCGAGCCGCTGGAAAACCTCTGAAGAGATGAGGTTCTTTTGGCTACCGCTATCAATGATGAAGTGTAGTGGGGTGCCTTTTACCCACATCTGTGAATGGAAGAGGTGCTCTCCTTCTTCTGGCTCGTCTAGTTCACCAGGCTGGAGCTTGGTGGTAGCAACAGTGGCACTGGGTTCCGCGTCAATGATTTGTCTTCCCCTTTCTTGTTCTAGCTCAGTTTCATAATCCGCATCTGATTAAGAGTCTTTCACTTCAGCCACCAATGACTGCTTTGAGTGCCAATCAGTAGTGTTATGCCAAGGGCTCTTATGGAAGTCGCACCACTTCCCGATATCTTTCTTTGTCTTTCTATTGTCCTTCTTTGCTTGCAGCTTGGACTGGTTGTCCTAATACTATCCATTTTTTCTCTGTCCTTTGTTCTGTGGATTGGCGTCACCCTTTCCTAGCTTTTGTTGTGAGGGGTTCCCAGGCCCAAATTGCCATGTCTTTTGTTTGAGCTTTTGCTGGATTTTGACAGCATATCGGTAGGCCGTGCCCAAGGATGAGATGTCTAGAAATTCTATTTCAGTCTAGATGTATTGATGTAGAGCACCACGATACTTGAGCACCAGTTGTCGCTTTGAATCTTTGATACCTAGCTTGGTGCGCAAGGTATGGATGATATTTGATAAATCGAGCACTACTTGGTCTCTTTCTTGTTGCAGTGTAGTCCATTTGGTATATAGGTCATCATAACTTCCGAAAGGGTAGTATTGTTCCTTAATATAATTCTTGGATGATTCCCAGGTGGACATGACTGAAAATAATGAGGTTTCCTCTGTTTCCTTTTTCTCACAGAAAGTTTCCCACCAATCTTTGACATGGGGAACGAATTTGAGGAGCGCAAAAGTAATCTTTTCTCTATTCGAAAAGTTATGGACAGAAAAATACCCTTCTAGTAGATTCAACCACTTGTCTACAACATTTGCATCTATCTAACCTTAAAATATAGGAATATCGAAGTTTATTTGTACCTTGAAGGGGGCGATGCCTCCATTCTAAGAAGATGCGTCGCCTGTTGATATTCGCCGAAGGATTTGCGAGAAGCTATCCATCATCTCGTTCCTCTGTTGTGTGAGGGATTCCTCAATCAATAGTTTGAAAGAATCTCCTGTCCCGTCATCTTTCTTTTCTCCTTCCATGAGAGGTCACTTGGGCGTGCAAGATATTCTATCCTCAAGAGAAACAAGCTCGAGACCCAACTCTTTGTACTCCGACCTCGTTGGGGACATGCATTAGGACGACAAGGAGCAGATTGATCTGATACCACTGATCCAGATTTTATGAGCAGAACGAAATTAATACAGATTATTAACAGGTGTTTAATACAATATAACAGAGATATAGTAAAACATGTTTTCTATTCGATAATGAAATAAGCTGAATTTGTAAAATGCAGCGAAAACAAGCTTGTTGGAATGGTGGTGGATTATCTCTGGGAAGAGATGTGATAGTTGTGCGCATTCGCAAGAAGAAGATTACAATGAGGCTCTGAAGGCCTTTTTACAATAAACAAGAATTCCAAAAACCCTAGACATACAAAAACCTAACCCTAGGATATGAAGTGCGAAAAGTCATGTGGGCCCCATTTGGGTAAGTTAGTACATCAACTTCTCGGGCTCGTAAGTTTTGCATACGATCTCCGTTTTAGGCGTCTGATATCCCATTGGAAAGGTATCATCGAGGAAATTCATTTTGGGGGCTCAATAATGCCTTCAGCTATCATTAAGTAACTTGATCCCGAAAAACATTCACTTAGGCCCTCAAAATGGCCCAGAAAGTTAAAACTGCTAAAAATAATAAATTGCCAAAATTGTCAAAAAACTGTTTCGAGCCAGTTGGAAAAGGTGGGTGGCCACCGATATCCATCTGGATCAGCTATGCACTACTTGAGCTACTGGATCACTTCTTCAAGTTGTGCTACCAGTCACAAATCGAAGTGTTATGTTGACCATTTCCTTCACTTCGAGCTTCTCGGTGAGCAATTGTTCCTTGCCTTGATGCAGTTGTGCCTTCTCTTCATCGAACTTCACTTGGAGAGTGGTATTTTATTGTTCGACAGTTTGACATTGTTCTAAAAGCACTCCCTGTACTTGTACCAAAGCCTGGGTGCCTTGCGTTGTTTCCTCTTACGCTCGTCCAAGACGAGATTTGATTGTATCAGATATTCGGTGGAGTTGAGCTGGCTCACCTCCCACTTCTCACTCTCCCAACCTAGTGAAGAATGCGTACCTAGATTGTAGGGCTTGCAGTACTCCTTGGAGTTCAGTCGTGATTCAATCATACAACTCTTCTTGCTTTTCTTCTTGCTTCTCTGCTATCTCCAATGAACCTTCATTCAGGGATGCTACGTGGAAGTTGAAGTCATCAGAGAAGAGGACGGTCTACATCTTCATCATAGTGGCCTTTGATTTCTTCTGGGAGGAAGGTTTCAGAGGAAAAACTTTCCTCTTTTTTAGGGGATCAGCCTCGCCACCCTGCTGCTGCTCAACCTCTATGTCATTCAACTCTACATCATCACCTCCTTTCTCAGGTGAAATGGAAGTGGTCTTCATGGATGTGTTATCTAAATCATGGACCTCTTCGGTCTTCTTTATCTTGCTTGGCCCAGGTGTATCCTGCGCAATTTTTGGACTGTCTATATCAGATATCTTCGCAGGGTCTGCTAGAATGAGGAGGTCCACTGACTAGTCCTTGGTGATCTCCTCCAAGTCCTCCTCTGTTAGCTTATAGTAGGACTGAATTTGTTTCTTGTGCTCATCAGCACAGGCGGTGATATAAATGAAATGGTGGTCTGCGCTGAACTTCATCAAACGTCGGAACCTATGTAAAGTATTCGGTGTCATGCAAGGCTTGGAATGTATAGCTACCTTCAACTGGTTGTAGTATGCGTGAAATACAACATTGGACTACCACTGTTTATTCATGTTGCTTGAATACCACAGTGTGTTGAACTTCACAACCAATGGTTCAAATGGCTCGATGTCCAGGAAGGTCGCACCTTCCGGAATCTCCCAGGCAATGAAAGCGATCAGGATCAATAGCCAGCTGAAGTGGAATTTGTACCCTTGATCCTTCACTTTTCTACAGTCAAGTTCTAATTGGTTTACCAGGTACTTCACCCAATTCATTTGTAGGCCCTCCGCGCACTTGCCTGCGAGGTTGACTACAAAACCAGTCACTTGGGTGGGTCGGTTCTTGCATACTAACTTTCCTGCTATCAATTTACAATCGAGGCACACTGCACCACTCTAGATAGAATCTACCTTATATCCTCGCATGCCCTTCTCAACATCGCCGTAAGTGTCCTTGATCCTTTCAGTGAGAGCATGGTCCATGGATTTTCTAGGATAGAAATCCCGTGGGTCGGGTCCTTGCATACTAAGCCTGATGATCTGATTTATCAATGTTGGATCCACTGTTATGTGATGGTTTAACCATAGATAACCTCCATGGTAATAAGACAACAACAATTTGACAAATGCATTCACCTCCGGGTGTCGTCCGAAATGTGGAATCTTCATAATGTTCAGCAGGGTGGGCTGTGCAAGGTTATGGGTCCATGACTAAGGGACGATCTTTGAATTCTTCCCTTTAGTTTTAGTCAAGTACTTATGCGGGTCTAACATGTTGTAGAATTTGCGATCTCTCAGGTTGAACTCACTAAAATTCAACACTGCGATCTTATCTTGGTCTGCTCGCAATGTGTGTATCCCCTTCGAGAGGTATGCAGTCACCAAGGCGTACTCGAAATATCTAGGTACACTGTCACAGTTTACAACACCGCTCAAAGGTGGTATATAGGTAGGTAATATGCTCGAAATCAAATTAGAATTTGTGAGTGTTATAACCCTAAATTTCAACACACATGCTTACCTGGCATCAAGCCAATTCATATCCCTTCTTTGCCAAAACTCTATTGAACAACTCTTTGAAAATCCTCTTGTGTCAAGGCCCACGCGCCCTAACCCATTACTGGATGTGTGTGCACGCTGGCTAACTCACAACAACCCGCGTGTACCTAACAAAGCACGAAAAAAGGAAAGTTGCCGATGGAACAAAAAGCTATGGGTCAGTTAACTAAAACTCCCGGCCATGCATGGCTGAGGGTTCATCCAAAACCCTAGCTCCTTCTAGCCTATAAAAGAAGGGGTAGGGGTACCATTTGGAAGAGGAAAAAATATAGCAAAGAAACTCTGCCCATTTACGTAATCCATTGTCCCAACCCTTTATCCTTTCCTCATGCTAAAGGAGATTTAATGCAAAGCAGTTGAAGGACAGAAGAAGAGGAGCCCAGGATCAGGTTCAAGGAGCGGTGACCAGTCTCAGCTTTTTTGTAAGTTGATTCACTTTCAGTAATAAAAGAATACTTTTCCCGTCCCAATGCATGAATTGTCTATGGTTTGATTAATTTATGCTTGATTTCTAACCCTTGAGTATAGAAGTAGCATGCATGCATAGTTGTTGTTTGTCTTGAGTGTAGGTCATTTGTTGAAGGAGCAACGCAAGCAAGTAATCGAAGAGAAACGGAGGATCTACATCGAACGCCGGTAATAAGGTTGGTGGTCATTTTACATGCATTTACTGTGAAAAAGGGGTTTAAATATTGGGTTGTACGTAAAAAACTAGTTTCTATTCGGTCAAAATCTGCATGCAAGTCTAACCCTAGTTTGTTAGTCCGTAGGGTGTTTTTCCCAACAACAGAATTGGTGACCATACTGGGGAGAATACTCTTTAGGGTTCTTGGATTTATTTAAGTTTTTGGGTAGTTTAAAGATTAGGTTTTCTATTTTTTCTTTTCCTGTCTTTTTTTGTAAGGTCTAAGCTAGCAGGGAGTCTGGTTTTCCATACCAACTTTCCCTAACTTTTGCCTGACTGTAGTTTTCGGGACACACAGAGGTACACGCGGCCTGCAGAAGGCCTGCATGCGTGTACCCATGCCTTATCCTCTGACATCTCGCATGCGAACGCTAGCTATAGAGATAGCAGTAGCGTGTAGGAGTTCAGAGAACCTTAGAGGCAGTCCTCCTCTTCCCTGTCAGAATTACACATTCTTAGGGGGTTTTCTAGAATCCTGTCTGAGTCTTGCTGGTTCACAGTCCTATCTCAGATTGTCTTTTTTCGCCTTATTATTCCTTACATTATTTGTCTTTTCCGTTAGAAAGAGCATCCAAGCCTTCAAGGGACCATGGTTATCAATACCAGAGGCCTCTTCCTGGTCTGGACTGTCTGTTTTCATATTTTTTCTTAGGGTTTAGATATACACGCGGCCTGTGCAAGGTCAGCCCGCGTGTACATGTTTTTTGTCTCTATTCAGCACGCGTTTGCATGCGTGTTGTCTTAGTGACAGTCGTGTGCTTGGACAGGCTACTTTTTGTTCAAGGTGGGGCAGTCATCCCCTCCTTTGATGAGAAGTATTCCTCTCAGGTGTTTGAGTATAGGTTTGAATAGTCAGTAGGTTAGGTCATCTTACCCTTAGCCTGCTTTTTCTCAGTTAATAGTTGACAGAAAATAAAAATAAAACAATTTTTTTTTATTTTTTTATGTTTTTAGACAAGCGTGAGAGTCTTTGTTTTTTTTTATTGCCATTATGTGATTATTTACTCTGATTCTTTGCGATCTGTTCCTTAAGCCAAAAAAAAATTTTCTTGGTTTTGTGCTTGTCAGTATTTTCCCTTTGTTGCTTTACTAGAACTTAAATTAAAAAAAAAATCTCTTTTCATTTTCTTCTTTGGTTGAAAGGTGTGTTTCAGCATCATTAGCTAGGGAAAAGTATTTTTGTTTCGTAAGTTTTTGCAGTTCACTTAGATCATAAGTAGCTCATAGTCGAACAAAATTCCTTTGATTTTTCTGTATAAAATCTTAGAAAAATTATAAAAAATAAAAAAAAACTTTTTTTGTGAAAAGTTGTTGAAATTTTGCATTTAGTAAAAGTCTTTTGTTTCTAGATTTTTTCTTTCATTTTTGCTTTCGTCTTTACAAATCATCAGTTTCACCCTCATACTCCTTGACATAAGATAAATCCATAAAAGAAACGCTAATTTTAAAAATCTACTATACTTTTTATGTTTATAGGGTTCACAAACTAGTTCAGGACTAGGGCCTTGAATTAGGTTGGAGAGGAAACTCTTCAAGGCCATCCAAAACCAAACATTAGAGTCTGAGATAGGGAGTGTCTAAGTCCAGCTTCGTGGAAGTTATCCGGGACCCCCCTCTAACAGAGGGGATAAACACGAGGTCGCGTGTGTAAAGGTAGCGAAGATAAACCCTCCAAAGCCAGACCAATCGTAGTGGAGAACACATATAGAGGGTTTGTTTTGGGATTCCGTCGTTCGCATTTTCCACGGGGATTCGTGGGTCTCGAATCCATTCGAGGTCCTTATTTTTCTTCTGAACCATTTTCTCTCGATACCCTTGACAGGTTTCGGGCTTGATACCCTGCTCATTGTGGTCTACTCGACTTTCGACTGTACCCGCCTGGTGACTGTTCGTGTGCTGGCAACCTAGTTGCCAATCGTTTTAGGGACATACACAGGTGACTGCGGGGGTATACCACGGTACCTAGGATAGACATCAGGCCATGATTTGCAGAGTATACCCAGAGGGTGCTTCTGTGTTCAAGTTGCACTTGCACCGGTAAGTTGCTCTAGTGTTTATTGTTGTAACTATTCTTCCAAATAGTTTAGTGATTGCTTGAATTATCTCTTAGGGGATTCTTTTTAGTGTGTGTTACTTTTGAATGTTTAGAATACCTTAGTGTGTCTTGGATCTTCTCACACAGTGGAAGATCCCGAGCTCTACCCGGTCATGAAGGTTTCTTGGCCTGCCACCGATTACACTGGAGCCACCCATGCCACCATTAAGGCAGAAGCTAGACCAACAAGGGTCTTTTGAAGCGACCGGGTTACAAACCTTTGTGCCCGAACAACTCCCAAAGGAATCAACCACCAATATTGGCTCAGTTGAAACCCCAACCAATGATATCTTAGCACCATTTATTGTACCAATCCAATTTCACGAACACCAGATAATGCCTCACACAGCTATAGAAACAAACGTTGTTACTTCTTCTGGGAATTCTTCAATTCCCACCACAGTTGCTACCACAAGAGAGTCATCTCCTAACTTACCATCTTCGGTCTGAGCCACCATGGTCTCAGATGCAACTACATCGCACAGTGGACCGAACCTGTCTATGGCGGCGACCACAACCCCCTTCACGCCTAGTGTGATAGGCCCTTCGTTCTCATACGGTATGCCTAGTTCGGGTACAAGTCCTGCACTAACCTACTCCACTTTACAGACTTTGGGTATGGGGGAAAGGAGCTCTAACGCTCCTCTGCAAGGTCAACTTGGGGGCACTCCTATCCCTTTTAATGCTTTTCCTTATGCAGGAGGTCATATCCCTCCTTCGTCCCCTTCGCTTGGTGGTCTGCATCAGCAGTCCACCCGACAGCCTACACACACTAGTTTATTTGGAGCAGGCAGTCAAGGAACACCTGTGCACAGTATGTCGGTAGGTTCAACACCATTTTCTTGGAACGGGACGTTTTGTAACAAGACTTTCTCATCAACTACTTTCCCATCTAGGGGCAATCCCATTTTTGGACAATCTACTCCTGTGCAGGGTACTATTCCTACGTAGGGGGCACATATAGCAGGACCTTGGAACTCAAGACAAGGATCCATTCCCTCCTCTGGAATGCCATTTTGGGGTAATTCTTTCCATAGTCAATGGAACAATGGACAGACTACTATGCCTCTCCCATCAGGACCGACATGGGGTAATCCTTCCCAAAGTCCTTCGAACACGATGCATGCCCAACACACTATGTCCTTTATGGAAAATCAGTCGATGATGTCTCCACAGATGCAAAATCCTTATGCTGGTCAGGGCCATGGTTTCTACCAGAATCCGAGCCAGCAGCCAAACTTTTCCTGGCAACCTGGTGCCAGTCAAACTCCAAGACCCTTTTTCCCAGGTTATCAGCAGCAACCCAAACTACCATTCCTGGCAACGTTACACTTGCCAGATTTGACAAGGTTGTTAAATGATCCTATTTATCACGATCCACATTGGTCTCCTACGCCAACGAAGTTTCCTTTGGACATTCCAAAGTTTGAGGCTAAGCCTAATGAAGATCCAGGTGATCATGTGACTATCTTCCATCTTTGGTGTTCATCTAACTCATTGAAATATGACTCCATACAGTTGTGATTGTTTCAACGTACTCTTATTGGGAATTTCGCAAAATAGTACATTGAGCTCGATCGCTCAATATACTCTTCTTTTGGCGAACTAGCGATGGCCTTCCTTAACCATTTCCAGTTACCTGTGAGATACGATGCTGGCACAGAGCTGCTCACCAATTTCGAACAGACAACAGCGGACCATATCTCTGATCATATCCGAGAATGGAGACGCCGGAAGAGTCTAATCAAAGTACCAGTCCCACTAGCATTCCTTCTTGAGTGGTTCCTTAAGTCTTCGGTCCCACAGTTATCCAAAGACGTCGCGACATCCAGAGTTTTCTCCAAAGAAGATGCCATCATGAGGGCTCAATAGTTTGAGCTCATCTATTCTCAGTCTGGTTTATTATACACCATCTTTCCAGATGTGCCACGTTCGATACTAGATAAATCTAGACAGAGAGCTGGACCACATGCCGATGGTATTGTTGGTTCAACACAAACCAAGCCCGATGAGCAATTGAAAAAAAAGTTGCAACAGTTATCCATAAAACACACAGCGGCCAGCCAAACTACTTCTTCGGCTGCTCCCCCTACCCAAATGTCGGAAGTACACACCGTGCAGTTGACTAACCCAAAGGCCACCCAGCAGCCTGAAGGGAAGAAAAAACAATGAAAGAAGGGTAAGGGGGATAAAAAACCCACTGATAATGATGGCGGGGACAACACAGAAAAATGGAAGGCGAGGTATCCATGCAACTTGTGCACGGAAGACCACCCAACCCATCTTTGTCCTCGACTTGCAGAGGCCCAAAAGTTTGTCACATAGCAACAACAAGCAGTGTTGACTAATCCCTTTCAACATGGGAAAAATCTAACTCAAGCCTCTACAAGCACAGAAGGGGGAAACCAAGAAACCCGCCCTCCTCCAAACAATCCCTCATCCATGAACGTATATATGGTTAGGGGTGATGCTTTCATAATGACTAGAACGCACGACTATAGTAAGCCAAGTGCTTCTAAGAAGGGTAAAGAATTTGATCTCCCATCTCTTCCTCTACAGATTGAGAAGATGTTGGAAGAAACAATGACATGCATTCCAAAGGGTGCATTTAAAAAATCTTCTCACAACCCAAATGCAAGGGCTGCCCAGAATTACTCTATGGTGGAGGATTTATCACAAACCCCTTGTGCGATGTCTGCTTTGGAGGTCCTCCAAAGTTGCCCTGCTCAGAGGAAAGCCTTGTTAACCACTTTGGGCTCTACTGAGACTTGTAATTTGGGCACCATCATGTTATATGCCACCGACTTAAAACCTCGTCTGCCTTACCATGTAGCGTTTCAGATAGTAGTGGCTCATCCCACGAAAATTTTTACGTAGAATATCTTCCGCACGGTGGTCGACGAGGGCGCCTCGACATGCGTTATGTCGTTAGCATACTGGAAGGCCATCGGCCAACCCATTTTGTCTCCATCACCTACTCTCCTCACTACTTTCAACGATCATTCATTCCAACCACATGACATCATTCCTTCTTTCCCTGTTCAGTTAGGAGGGAAAACCATGTGTGTCGAAGTAGAGGTAGTCGATGCTCCCCTGGACTATAATCTCTTGTTAGGAAGGAGTTGGACTTATGCTATGCAAGTTGCGGTTGCTACAGTTTTCCGAGTCTTGTTGTTTCTACACGAAGGTCGGATAGTGACCATTGATCAACTGTCTTTCTCCAGACCTGACCCAGCTTTGGGGGCATCCACGGTCCTGATGATTGATAATCCTCAATTAGGTGTCATTAACATAGGAGTGGGCTTGTTCCCATCCTTGATGGGTACCTTCTATTTCCCACCTCCTCACGACGATATCAAATTTATATCTAATCACCATAAGGTTGAGTTTTTTCAAGTTTTGTCGTTCCGCACGACTTACTTTGAGGATCCTTGGATTCTTCCTTCCCCATCAGCCACGATGGATGAGATGGGGCACTCGGGCATGTCCATGCCCTTATCTGTCGCTGAGGTAGCGTACTCTGTAGTCCAGCAAGCTTCAGCTAACCCTGATCCAACTCCTGCACAAGAGTTAGATCCACTTCTAGAGCCTATTTGGGCTCAGGGTTCTCTCGCTAACGTCGATTCATTAGACTTAGTTTTTCCTTCTAACGAAGCAGTAAACGAAGCAATGACTAGTCCGGACAAACCTTGGGAAGATCTTTATCATAGATCATATTTTCTCCCATAGTTAAGCTGAATCGAAGCAAGAGAATTCACCGTGACTATGATGGGAGATCGGTCGTGTCCTATTAATCTCTTAACTGCACATGAAATTTATGCTGAGAGAAATATGGAAACTATCGTTGAAACTGTACCGATCAATATCTCCTGAACCCCTGGCGTCATAGACAATGTTTTTGTCGGAGCATACAGCTCCCCCGAGGAAATGCCAGGCATCGACCTGTTAGCGATATTTCTTGTTAAAGGGGTTGGAGTGCGAAAGAACGGGTTAAAACCCATTTGTCCTAAGTTTTGGGTGATAATGTGCCCATGGTAAACAACACGTAAGATCGAGCGGTCCAGATTCGCGCGCCCGGATCAACGGTGCGCGTTGGATTCCGGACCCCCCTTGCCTTTCTACCTTTAAGCGGGGGGGGGTCCGGAATCGGGGGCGCACCTCTCCAACGGCTCAAATCAGCGCACCCGGATCAACGGCGATGAAGACCATTCCGGACCCCCCCCGCCTTTCTACCTTTAAGCGGAGGGGGGGGGTCCGAAATCCTATATGCAGCTTCCCGACGGCCACGATCGAGGCACCCGGATCAACGGCGCTCATGCAACCCCGCCCCTCTCAGCTGCCCTGTGCTTAACCAGTGTGGGCCCTCCTCCTGTCATTTGATTCTTCCTTCCGCCTTTCCCCTGCTGCCGTGTGTCATCCATTCACCTCTCCTCTTTGGTCCGCGTGGCTCTCCCTTCTTCCCACCATCCACTCATTACCTGCCACGCGTCCCGTTCCTTTCCACATCAGTCTCTCACCCGAAGGTGAGTTCGTTCTCCCGTCTTCTCCCCATCTACCCGGGTGTCTTCCGCCATGGATCATCCTCTGTCACCCCTCTCTGTCATCACTCTCACTTCCCGTCACTCCTACCATACACCATGTCCTCCGCGCTGGCCCTCATGTCTGCCCCTCAAGCTATTAAGTTGTTCCAGGTGGCAGCGGGAGAAGTCTTCCCTATCCCGAGATGCTGAGTTGGCCTGGCCGTTCTCAATCCCAAGAAGCAGTTATTGAGGCAGTTGAGGGTGGTTAGACATCGTCTCCGCCATAATGGGGACGTCCTGCAATGAATTAAAAGCACGTCGATT
>ML779370.1:234522-261331 GCA_009831015.1 Picea engelmannii
CTTCCAGTATAGGTGCAGGTGCCGGAGTGGTATTCAAGTCTCCTTCTCAGGAAACCATATCACTGTCATACAAGCTGGAGTTTGAAGTCACCAATAACATGGCAGAATATGAGGCTCTGGTTCTAGGATTAAGGGCTGCAAAATAAATGGGAATCAGGGAAATGGCTGTGTTCGGGGATGCAGAATTAATTGTCCAGCAGGTCAAAAACGTCTATCAGACCAAGCACCCTCGCCTCAAGAATTAAAGGAACGAGGTATGGGATCTAATTGATAGTTTCTTCCTGGATTTCAACATCTCTTTCATTCCACGGGAAGAAAATGCTCCAGCCGACTTTCAAGCCTTCTCAGCCAGTTTGTTCGAAGCTCCTGTACTGCCTGATGACAGATCAGGGGTGGAAGTAAGATACAGACCCTCTGTACCAGACAACGTCAAACATTGGAGGGTATTTGAAGATGATCAGGAGATTGAGAAATTCCTCCAATCCATCGATGACTTCTCTACATTACATATAGATGAGGACCCTGACAAGGAGCCTGACCACCACCCTGGGGAGTTGTTGAATGAAGTTGCTGACCACCAAATTATTCAACTGCCAAGCAATCATATACCAAGAGGTATGATCCCACTAGAAATATTGTTCGATGGGAATGATGTGGTAGTAAAGGGAAGAATTTCAGGTGAAGATGCTGATACGACTGAATGCAACATAGGCACACCAGAGGAGCCCAAGTTTGTCAAGCTGTCGAGGAGTTTGACTGAGGAGCAGAGGATCGGATATATTGATTTTCTAAGGGAGTTTGCTGACGTGTTCGCGTGGACCTAGGAAGACCTCAAGACATATGACACGTCAGTTATCGAGCACAAGATCCCACTAAAAGAGGAGGCTAGACCTTTCAAGTAGAAGCTGAGACAGATAAATCCTACGCTGTTGCCTATCATGGAGAGGGAGGTAAAAAAGTTACTCGATGCCCAAATCATCGTCCCCTTGAGATACTCTAGCTGGGTAGCCAATTTGGTCCCAGTAAGAAAGAAGAGCGGAGAAATTAGACTCTGTGTCGATTTCAGGAACCTGAACAGGAGCTCGAGGAAGGACAATTACCCCCTGCCCAACATGGAACATATATTGCAAAGGGTCACTGGTGCATCTAGGATATCTATGATTGATGGCTTTTCTGGCTATAATCAGATATCAGTCATGACTGAGGACAGAGAAAAGACAACCTTCACTACTCCCTGGGGCACATTCATGTATGCCAAGATGCCCTTTGGATTGATGAATGCAGGGGCAACATTTCAGCGAGCCATGGATATAGAATTCATCGGAGAAAAAGATAATTTTGTGGTGATTTACCTGGATGACATAACAATCTTCTCCAAGACTGATATAGAGCACAACTGCCATTTGAAAAGGGTTTTCCTGAAATGTCGCAAGTTTGGCCTTTCCCTTAATCCCAAGAAATCGTTGTTTGCTATGCAGGAGGGGAAGCTTCTAGGCCATATAGTCTCAGCAGAGGGAGTAAGAATTGATCCTGACAGGGTGGAAGCAATTCAGGCCCTGTCACTTCCCAGATCTAAAAAAGAGGTCCAAGCATTTTTGGGAAGGATTAATTTCCTGAGGAGGTTTGTCTCAAATTTTTCTGAATTGGTGAAACATATTACAGCCATGCTCAGGAAGGGCCATGAAATAAAATGGACTGTTGAACCCAGGAAGTCTTTCAACCAAATAAAGAAAGCATTGACCGAGGCTCCTATGCTGATCAGTCCAAATTATTCTAAATATTTTATAATATTTTCTTTTGCTTCCTTTGACACAGTAACGGCGGTTCTGTTGCAGAAAAATGATCACGGTCGGGAGCAGCCCATTGCCTTCTTTAGAAAGGCACTGAGAGATGCAGAGCTCCGATACGAGATCATGGAAAAGCAGGCTTATGCCTTGGTGAAAGCTCTCAAAGATTTCAGAGTCTATGTCTTAAACTCAAAAATCATTGCATATGTCCCTTCAACCTCTGTGAAGGACATTCTTACACAGCCTGACATAGACAGAAGAAGAAGCAAATGGATCGCCAAGATCCTAGAATTTGACCTGGAGATTAAGCCCACCAAGCTAATCAAGGGGCAGGGTTTGGCCAAGCTCCTGGCTGAATCCAATTATAAGGCCTTGGAAATCAATTTTATCAATGAGCAAGTTGAATCATCCAACAGGGGTTCCCAAAGCACTGTGCCACTATCAGCATGCCCCTGGTACCAAGATATCTTGTATTTCCTGCAGGAGTTTAGACCCCCTGATGGGATGGAAAAAAGCAAGGCAAGAGATTTAAAGCTCAAAGCTGTCAGGTATTGTCTTATTGGCCAAGCCTTATATTGGAAAGACCCCCAGGGGATATTACTACTATGTCTGGACCCACAACAGGCCCAGAAGGTTATGAATGATTTCCATAGTGGTCTCTGCGGAGGCCATTATTTTTGGAAGACCACTGCCCACAAGATCCTTCGGGCTGGGTACTACTGGCCCACCTTATTTCCTAATGTCTACAGGGAAATTAGAGCTTGCATCAAATTCCATAGATTCTCAAGGAAGCAGTAGCTCAAACCCCTGCCATTGAAGCCTATGGTGGTCTCAGTGCCCTTTCAGCAGTGGGGATTGGACTTTATTGGGGAAATTCATCCTCCCTCAAGTGGCCAGCACCGATGGATTTTGACAGCAACCGACTACTTCACTAAATGGATAGAAGCTGTCCCTACCATAAGCACTTCTCACAAAGTAATCATCAGCTTCCTGGAGGACATCATAGCTAGGTTTGGCTGCCCTAGCAAAATTGTCACTGACAATGCCTCCCCATTCTGGTCTGAGCCTCTAGTCAAATTTTGTGAACAGTTTGGGATTTCACTGATTCACTCCACTCCCTACTACCCTCAGGGAAACAGACTGGCAGAGTCCTCTAATAAAAGTCTAATCAAGCTTATCAAAAGGCTATTAGAGGATAATAAAAGAGGCTGGGACTCAAAGCTCAAATTTTCACTTTGGGCCGATCGAGTGACAACAAAGAGGTCCTTGGGTCTTTCACCCTTTCAGCTTGTTTATGGGATCGAGGTTGTCTTCCCCACTCAGCTTGCCTTGCCTGTGGCAAATCTCCTCCAAGACTATGAGGGGGAGCCTAACCTTGTGCTCAGAAGAATTCATCAGATGGTGGAGGTGCAGCAGATCAGAGAACAGGTCCTGGACAGAGCTTATAATCGTCAGCAGAAGATCAAGCAAGCTTTTGACAGGAAAAACAGAAAGAAAGAGTTCGAAAAGGGTGATCTGGTGCTCAAATGGGATGCACCCAGGAAGGAAAAGGGAAAACACAGTAAATTTGATGCCCTCTGGTTCGGGCCCTTCAAGATCCTTGAAGTGTTTTCCAACAACACCTACAGGTTGCAGGATCTGGAAGGCAATGAAGTTTTTAGTGGCCCAGTCAATGGGCATTTCTTAAAGAAATGTTTTATGTGAGCCGCACTCGGCTCATTTTGCTTTGTTTTGTAAATATTGTTCTTTGTTTTCGTTTTCTGTTTCCCGGACTAATAAATGACTCCATAGCCCAACAAAAAAGGCACTAAGTCTCCAAAAGAGTTCTTAGAGCATCATAGGGACGACTCTATCCCCCATGGAGCCGAATGTTAGCGATATTTCTTGTTAAAGGGGTTGGAGTGAGAAAGAACGGGTTAAAACCCATTTGTCCTAAGTTTTGGGCGATAATGTGCCCATGGTAAACAACACGTAAGATCGAGCGGTCCAGATTCGCGCGCCCAGATCAACGGCGCGCGTTGGATTCCTGACCCCCCTTGCCTTTCTACCTTTAAGCGGGGGGGGGTCCGGAATCGGGGGCGCACCTCTCCAACGGCTCAGATCGGTGCGCCCGGATCAACGGCGNCCTTTCTACCTTTAAGCGGAGGGGGGGGGGTCCAGAATCCTATATGCAGCTTCCCGACGACCACGATCGAGGTGCCCGGATCAACGACGCTCGTGAAGCCCCGCCCCTCTCAGCTACCCTGTGCTTAACCAGTGTGGGCCCTCCTCCTGTCATTTCATTCTTCCTTCCGCCTTTCCCCTACTGCCGTGTGTCATCCATTCACCTCTCCTCTTTGGTCCGCGTGGCTCTCCCTTCTTCCCACCATCCGCTCATTACCTTCCACGCGTCCCATTCCTTTCCACATCAGTCTCTCACCCGAAGGTGAGTTCGTTCTCCCGTCTTCTCCCCATCTACCCGGGTGTCTTCCACCATGGATCATCCTCTGTCACCCCTCTCTGTCATCACTCTCACTTCCCTTCACTCCTACCATACACCATGTCCTCCGCGCTGGCCCTCATGTCCGCCCCTCAAGATATTAAGTTCTTCCAGGTGGCAGCGCGAGAAGTCTTCCCTATCTTGAGATGCTGAGTTGGCCTGGCCGTTCTCAATCCCAAGAAGCAGTTATTGAGGCGGTTGAGGGTGGTTAGACATCGTCTCCGCCATAATGGGGACGTTCTGCAATGAATTAAAAGCACGTCGATTCGCCGATGTAACTGTCAAAAGATCTATCGCGTCTTCCACAAGTTGCACGATTAGTCAAAGATTGCGGCTGCAGAGTGTCAGAATCCATGCAGACGCAAAGCTTTCAATGCAGTTTCTTGGTTCCGCTGCTGTTGTTGTTTTGAGTATATGTAGGCATTTTTTCCATTTTTGTATCTATCGATGGTAGAGCTAAGCTCTCGACTGTAAAGTTTCAGCAATACTCTAGTTTCCTGGTTATGCCTCTATGTTTGAGACTTCTTGGTTTATAACAAACAATTTCCTTTCTTTTCCATCTTTGTTTCATCTTTGCTAGAGGGTTCACAGTTGAAGGATTCACGTGGACTTAATAATTTTGTTGCGATAAAGGATTTGTTGCGGCATCTTTGTATTCTCTGGTATATGTGTTTGAATGTAAAAGGATTTTGTGTTCGAATACATTTCTTCTTCAGTCTGTTACAAACCGGATGTCTGTGATAGATCTTGCACCCTTCTTGAATAAGTCTTCCACCTACTCACCCTTTACTACGACTCACTGTTTAGAGTTTATCAAGACCTCACTTGTTCATGCATGCCTGGTCTGGTTTATGAGTTGACACAATGTTGTTTTGAGTTTTCCTCCATTTGATCACCCTTTTAAAATAAATCATGACATTAAACTGATGGGCGTCGGGCTCTGCTCCTGCTAGCAATCCAGGAGTGACTTCCGAATGCCAAAACGACCCACAAAGAGTCTATCATGAGCTAACTTTGTTGTTTTTCAAGCTCGCTTTGAGATCCGAAAGAAACATCCGACGAGACTGCATTTATTCTTTTCGATCTTGTCCAGATTAACTGAGAAAAGTAACCATTATGGAGTCTTCTTTAAGCCCTTTTCAGACTCCTTAAAGCTGAAAAGATTGCCGAGTAACCTTGTTTCTTCACACTCGTTAAATTGGTCCAGAAGAACATTCCTTAAACGGGTCTCCTTTTTAGCCCTTTTCAGACCCTCTAAAAATGAAAAGATTGTTGAGCGATCTTGTGGCCTTTCACGCTTGTTAAACTGAAATTTGAAGTCACGTCTATCCGGTGGTAGTTTACCCCTTTTTCGGTCCGGACGGTAAACTGTAGAAACAAAGGTATACTCTATCAAATTCTCATTCTTTAGAAGAGTACTCTCATGTATAATTTTATTCCTCTTTCGGGCCTGAGGGACTAAATTTACGAAAAAGAAACCCCCATGGAGTCCATAGTTAAGCTCTTTTCAAACTCCCTAAAATTGAAAAGATCGCCGAGTGACCTTATTCTTTCACACTCGTTAAATTGGTCCAGAAGAATATTCATGATGGAGTCCATAGTTAAGCTTTTTTCAGACTCCTTAAAAGTGAAAAAATAACCGAGTGATCTTGTCCTTGTCACACTCATTAAAATGGTTTTGAATTGACGTCTAATCTGTGCTAGTTTATCCCTTTTTCGAACTGACTAGACTATTGTCAAAAAAGGCACCCCAGCGGAGTCTCCTTTTATGCTTTTTCAGACTCTCCAAATATGAAAAACCATCGATCTTACCTTCTCTAGGCTCGTTAAACTTACATCGAAGGACGTTACCATTGTGTGTTCTATCAACCACATTTGCATAACTTATCCACCAGCCTTGTGACAGTTTTCTTCTGCATCTTAACACCTTTGGTCGCCGGAGGATTTTCCCCGAGTATCATTTTACCAGAACATCAGTCTTTTCCTTGTGCCTTGAGCTCATATGTTTTCAGTACTCGTTCCTCCATTGTAACGTAATATTCCTTTATTCTTTTTCCAAAATTATCGAAAAGAACAAAAAAAATCAAATATACCCAAAAAAGAGGATGGGAAAAGTATTTTCTTTATTGGCAGCATAATGAGTCGCCCTTGGATAAAGCACATCTGTCTATTTGATCATTAGACTATAGGATGTAGTACGACCTTAGGAAGCTTTTCTCGCTATATAGAGTTGTGTCCTCCACTGTTTGGTTATTCTTCCAAACATATGGAGAGTTTGTGTTGCCTCCTGCTTTGTAGACTTATGATTAACATATATGTTGCCTGAGTCTTATCACTTGTCGTGCTATTTTCCAAGGGAAGTTTGTCACTAAGCCTGAGTCGGCCCCTCTGCAATATGTCTCTTGTCTGCATACCCGGCCATCCTGAACGTCCCATCAAGTCCTTGTTCGAAATCACTGAAGCCTTCAGTCTGATCATCAAGATTATCAAGTCCATAACCGACGAGCCATTGAAGACCTCTGGGTAGTGCAGTCGTACACTCATATTACACTCCTACCCGGGTTTAAGAAGATTTTGAAGTTGTTTCTCGAGTTCTGAACTCCAACCATCAGGCCGAATCAGCTTCTGGAAGATGGATACTCTATATGTATATCTTTCTGATTTCGAGATGTAGCTCGGCTATGTATTATTCATGGCTACTCTTTATAGTTATTTGACATGGATCTACAGTGTATTTGATTGGTAGCCATGGTTCTATTTTATCCCGAGCATGGGTATGCCCGCCTCAGTGAGACATTTGTTATTTTGCAGACAACACCTCCTAGTTCCTGATCCTTGGGTTCAATAGTTCGGCACATCAGTAAAGATTGGTAATGTATTTTGGCCATCATATTCTATGATGACCTCACACATTAGGGGGAATCTTTTATAACCCTAAATTGCACCACACATACTTACCTGGAATCAATCCAATTCATATCCCTTCTTTGCCAAAACTCTATTGAACAACTCTTTGAAAATTCTCTTGTGTCAAGGCCCACGCACCCTAACCCATTACTGCACACGTGTGCATGCTGGCTGACTCACAACAGCCCATGTGTACCTAACAAAGCACGAAAAAAGGAAAGTTTCCGACGGAACAAAAAGCTATGGGATGGTTAACTGAAACTCCCGACCATGCATGGTCGAGGGTTCGTCCAAAACCCTAGCTCCTTCTAGCCTATAAAAGAAGGGGTAGGGGTACCATTTGGAAGAGGTAAAAATATAGCAAAGAAAGTCTGCCCATTTACGTAATCCATTGTCCCAACCCTTTAGCCTTTCCTCATGCCAAAGGATATTTAACGCAAAGCAGTTGAAGGACAGAAGAAGAGTAGCCCAGGATCAGGTTCAAGGAGCGGTGGCCGGTCTCATATTTTTTGTAAGTTGATTCACTTTTAGTAATAAAATAATACTTTTCCCATCCCAATGCATGAATTGTCTATGGTTTGATTAATTTATGCTTGATTTCTAACCCTTGAGTATAGAAGTAACATGCATGCATAGTTGTTGTTTCTCTTGAGTGCAGGTCATTTGTGGAAGGATCAGCGCAAGCAAGTAATCGAAGAGAAACGAAGGATCTACATCGAACGTCGGTAATAAGGTTGGTGGTCCTTTTACATGCATTTACTGTGAAAAAGGGGTTTAAATCTTGGGTTGTAGGTAAAAAAGTAGTTTCTATTCGGTCAAAATCTGCATGCAAGTCTGACCCTAGTTTGCTAGTCCATAGGGTGTTTTTCCCAACAACAGTGAGATCATCCCTATGCTTAGTATGATTCTTGTCTGATGGCCAGCATGGTATAGCTCGAGAATTTGATGGAGAGGCTGGCAGTCCTCTCATGGATGATTCTTGTACACCTGTGGATAATCCTCTCTCCAACATGAATTTTTCAATCATCAAGTCGATCAAAACTTCCTCAACAACTCTTTCTGCAGCGCTCAACTCACCCGACATACACGCTCGGGGTTAACAATCTCAGGTTCGGGAGGGGTAGCTTAGACATAGTAATGAGACAAAGAGCAGAAGCACAATGATCATGGTATAAACTCAACGTAGTCTGTGGGATCAAATTCTCAATTGGCAAAACTGTTCTCGGAGTGTGGCGCGGTGGGATAAATAGGTAACTCGACAATGGGTCTCTTGCAATGGGTATGAGGTCTTCATTAAATCAGTTATGTCCGTTATGGAATGGTCTCAATGGTCGGATGGTGAGCTAGCTGGCCATAAATGGTTTTCTATCCGTTCGGAGCATTGATCTTAATGGTTATAGCATTCCCCAACAACTATATTTCTTCCCCATGGTGAAGTGTCATGTGTTGTTGTTCTGATATCCCGACAAAGCTCCAATTTTGAAAATTTTCCTTCTGTGAGGTTCCCTACGGAACTTTCTATAAATTTTCAATCTTAGCCCTCTTATTACTTAGATTTCTAACCTTCTTTCCAGTGATCTTCATTTCTATATGCCTTTTTCCATTCTGATTCTTATCTTCTTTTAACATAGTTACTTCACGTTGTTGAAATTATTTCCTAAGATTTGAGGGTGATACTTCTTCTCTGTCTGGGATAAGTACTTCAGTATTCTATGAGTCATCTAATGTTCTTGTAGCTTCGGTATCTAGGCCTCTAGTGTTAAATAGCTTAGATATGTTCTCCTATTCTGCAATCAAGTGTGTGATCCTTCTAGTCATGAATTCTTTTAAGTCCTTCTTTTGTTGTTCTAACACTGCTTCTTCTTCTTTCCTTCTAGCCTAGTCACTTTCAATCCAAGGTCTGGATAGTAACATGGTAAACGAGGCATTGTCTTCAATAAATTTAATAATCTCAAAATATTCCTATGTCGAAGTTCCATTAACGTGCATAGGTATACGAGCGAGCTTCCCACAAAGGTTTACCAGTTTTCCTCTGAATAATCCTATTCCTCCTAATGAAGGAATCATAGTAGGTTTCCTTATATATTCTCAAGTTCTCTCTATCATGATATTCACCTATGTTTCCTCATCCAGAACACAGTCAATGTTGAAGTCTCCTATTCTTGCTTCGATGCATTCTTTTTCTTTGAATATCTCTGATAGTCTGGCATGTCGATGGCCATTCAGGGTTTCATTTATTTGCAACAATACTTTCTCTTATTCTTCTTGGGATTCTGCCATTTTTGGATCTGTCTTAGGGTTTTCTTTATTCAGATTCATTTCTTCCAGCTTAACAATCATTCTAGGGCAATCCAACACTTCATGGTCCATAGCATTACAACAAAGACAACTAGGGATTTTCCCAGGGCATTCCTTAGGAAGATGTCTCGGTCTTCTGCAACTATAATAGAGGGTTAATCCTCTCTTTCTTTTAAATGATCCCCAACCTTTCTTATACTGCACAATAGGATCATGGTAGCTAACCTGCAAAAAACTCTTTCTAGGATCCTGCATCCATTTGTTAGTCCAAACATTCTTTCTATGCATAGGTATAACATATCTTTCACTATTCTTGTCAGATCTATTAATATCAAATCTTTCTTGATAGACTCTATTAAACATACCTAGATCCATACTCTAGAAACAAAAATTTCCACTTATCTTACTTCTACATAGCACAAAGCTTCCAGATCTAAAACTTTTCACTACTCTTACCTTTATCATAGCACAAAGCTTGCAAATATTACCTCTTTTATTAATAAATTCTCACTTTTACCTTTCTTAGAGAACAAAGCTTTCAGATCTTGCTTCTTTTAATCAGAAAATCTCACTTTTACCTTTCTTAGAGCACAAAGATTTCAGATATTGCTTCTCTTAATCAGAAATTCTCACTTTTACCTTTCTTAGAGCACAAAGCTTTCAGATATTGCTTCTCTTAATCATAAATTCCCACTTTTACCTTTCTTAGAGCACAAAGCTTTCATATCTTGCTTCTCTCCTTCAGATCCAACTTATTTTCTTCAGATTGGGCTTCCTTATTTTAGCATCGAGCTTGATAAATCAAGTAGAATAATGCACACTAGAGAGACATATCTATGCATAGAGATTTCACAACTTCAGGATGAATCTTTGCATAAATCTTATTCTTTCTCAGTTCCCATCAATCATAGTTTTTGTCTTGCCAACGAAACCATTTGTTGGCACAGGGTCAGACCCAGGGTTCAATGCTACAACAACACACCAACAAAACCATAACTAGTGGCCCTTTTGGCAACACCTACCAAGAAGATAAAGTCTCACCTGAGGTAGAGGTAGGGGTGGTTCCGAAACTTAGGTGTCTACAACCTTAGCTGGGACATCGATCTGTGATTATGATACTTAATAGAGAACTTAGCACCGTCAGATCCTCAATATGAAATCAATATCTATTTCACTGATAAAATAGATCTTTGCAGTGTTCACACTGATCTAAGGTAATTAATCACTTAGCACAAACACATGGATCAAATCTAGCATAAAAAAGCACTAAGCACATTCATGGAGTTAGATCTAACATTCTTTGATCTGGATTATTTTCGGCACGAAATGAGATCGGAGATATAATAAAGAAATATACAGAGATATCGCAGATATTCAATAATATAACAGAAATATATCAGAGATGCAACCATAGACACAGATATACAGTAATACACGATTTCTATTAATGAAATAAATGTACAGAGACTGTAAAATACAGAGTGAAAGACTCGATATAATGGTGGCAACTTATCTCTGAGAAGAGACGTGAAAGTTACTCGCATTCATAAGAAGATGATTACAATGAGAATCTGAAGGAATTTTTACAATAAACTGGAATGACAAAAACCCTCGACATCCAAAACCTAACCCTAGGAGATGAAGCGCCAAAAGTTATGTGGGCTCCATTTGGGTAAGTTGGTGCATCAACTTCCCGGGGTCGTAACTTTTGCATATGATTTTTGTTTTAGGTGTATGATAGCCCATTGGAAAGGTATCATCGAGGAGATTCATTTTTGGGACTCAATCATTCCTTTATCTATAATTGAATTTGTTTGATTGCAAAAAACCTTCATTTAGGCCCTCAAAATGGCCCCGAAAGTTAAAACCTACTAAAAATAGTAAATTTCCAAAATTGCCAGAAAATTGTTTTGAGCCAGTTGGAAAAGGTGGGTGGCCACTGATATCAACCTAGATCAATACTCACTCCTTAGGAAGCAATGGTATCCATTGCATTGAGTTCCCAGGGGAGAAGGAAAAGCATTTGTTGAATCTACATCTTGGTGAGCTGCTTGTCTTGATAGAGACGTCGCGCTACTCGGTTTGTGGAAGTCTGTCATGAACCTATTGAGATTGAGGTTGTTCAACAAGTTGATATACATGAGAGGACGGTGTGAAAAAGGAATCATTGTGCTTTTCTACAACCTTGTCGACCTGCTTCTATTGGATAGAAGGTGCAGGGGGTGAGGCTATAGTGGTTGCAGTGTCCTTCTGTTCCCCTTTTGAACAAATTGTGAAGAAGATGAATTTTGTAGTATGAGATACTACCTTGCGACACTTTTTAGGTGTAACAATAGTTGGAACTACCTCTGGTATTCTGTAGAGATGACCCCCCAAAGTAACAATTTACACTACGGGGTCGAGACACATAAACAACATGGCGTCTCCACATATATGGTTGGCCCAAGAGAACATCACAGACATCCAATGGGGCAACATCACATAATACCTCATCCTTGAAGGGTTGGATGTCATATGACAATCGACACTGTTGGTTGATACGGAGATCTCGTCCTTGCCAAAGCCACCTGATGTTGTATGGCTATGAGTGTGGTGTTGTCGACAATCCCAACTGTTTGACGACCTCTGCTGAGATGAGGTTCTTTTGGCTTCCTCTATCAACAATAAAATGTAGCGGGGTCCCCTTCACCCACATATGTGAATGAAAAAGGAGCTCCCCCTCTTTAGGATCCATTGGTTCTTTTGGTTGAATTGTTGCAGTCGCGACAATAGCAGTAGGGTCTGCGTCAATGATCTGTCATTTACCAGTATTTTCATAATCAGTTTCTGAATCAAGGTTCGGCTCCTTGTCTTTGATATCATCCACCAATGATTGTTTTGAGCAAAATTCATCAGTGTTGTGCCAGGGGCTTTTGTGGAAATCACACCATTTTCCGATGTCCTTCTTTGTCTTCCCATGGCCCTTCTTTTCATGTGGCTTGGACTGGTTTTTGGGAGACTTTTTATTAGGGATATCTTTGTCATACTTTGGTTGTTGTGAATTTGCAAAACCGAAATCCCGTTTGTTCTGGTGCTTAAATTTTTTCTCTATTTTAACAGCATATCGATAGGCAACACCGAGTGATGAGATGTCTAGAAATTCCATTTCAGTTTGGATGTATCTGTGTAGAGCCCCATGGTATTTCAGAACCAAATGTTGTTCAGAGTCTTTGATACCTAGCTTGGTGCGAAAGGTATGGAAGGTATTGGTGAACTCTGAAATTTATTGGCCCCTCTCTTGCCACAGTGTGGTCCGTCTCATGTACTGGTCCTCATAGTTGCCAACAGGGTAATATTGTTCCTTTACCGCATCCACAAAAAAATCCCAAGTGGGCTCGGCCCCATATATTACAGATTCCTCTATGGAACTCTTCTCCCAGTAAGCTTCCCACCAATGTTTGACATGGGGGAGATCCTTAAGGAGCACGAAGATGATCTTTTCTTTGTCGAAAAAATTGTGAACAGAGAAATAACTTTCTAACAGATTTAACCATTTATCTAGGGCATCCGCATCTATCTGACTTTCAAATATAGGAATATCAAAATTGACCTGTACCTTAAAAGGCCAGGTGCCTCCAAAGTGGTCGCTTGATGAATATTTTCTTGACGCTATCGGGAGGCATTGAAGGATGTGGGAAAAATTCTCCATCATTTCGTCCCTCTGTCGCGTGAGAGCTTGCTCAAGAAACAGATTGATAGGATCGCCTGCTCCGTCGTTTTTCTTTTCTTCTTCCATTGAGGGTTTCTTGGGTGTGCGAGAGAAATTTTCCTCAAGAGAGACAAGCTGGAGACCCAACTTGCTATACTCGGACCTCGTCGGGGACATGCACTGAAAAAAAAAATCAAGAACAGCCTGCTCTGATACCACTAATCCAGATTATTTTCGGCACGAAATGAGATCGGAGATATAGTAAATAAATGCACAGAGATATCGTAGATATTCAATAATATAATAGAAATATATTAGAGATGCAACCATAAACACAGATATATAGTAATACACTATTTCTATTAATGAAATAAATGTATAGAGACTGTAAAATACAGAGTGAAAGACTCGATAGAATGGTGGCAGCTTATCTCTGAGAAGAGATGTGACTGCTAATCACATTTGCAAGAAGATGATTACAATGAGGCTCTAAAGGCCTTTTTAAAATAAATAGGAATGAAAAAAACCCTCGACATCCAAAAACCTAACCCTAGGAGATGAAGCACCAAAAGTTATGTGGGACCCATTTGGGTAAGTTGGTGCATCAACTTCCCGGGGTTGTAACTTTTGCATACAATCTCTATTTTAGGTGTATGATAGCTTGTTGGAAAGGTGTCGTCGAGGAGATTCATTTTGGGGCCTCAATAATTCCTTTGAATATTATTGATTTTGGTCGATCCCGAAAAACCTTCATTTAGGCCCTCAAAATGGCCCCGGAAGTTAAAACCTACCAAAAATAGTAAATTGCCAAAATTGCCAGAAAACTGTTTTGAGCCAGTTGGAAAAGGTGGGTGGCAACCAATATCTACCTGGGTCAATACTCCCTCTTTAAGAAGAAATTGTATCCATTACGTTGAGTTCCTGGGGGAGAGGGAAAAGCGTTTGTTGAATCTGCATCTTTGTGAGTTGCATGTCTTGTTGGAGACGTCGTGTTGCTCAGTTTGTGGAAGTCTGTCATGAACCTATTGAGGTTGAGGTTGTTCAACAAGTCGAGATACATGAGAGGACAGTATGAAGAAGGAATATTTGTACTTTGCTGCAACCTTTTCGACCTGCTTCTATTGGATAGAAGGTGCAGAGGGCGAGGTTGTAGTGGTTGTAGTGTCCTTATGTTCCCCTTTTGAACAAATTGTGAAGAAGATGAACTTTGCAGTATGAGATACTACCTTGTGACACTTTTTAGGTGGAACAATAGTTGGAACTACCTCTGGTATTCTGTAGAGATGACCCCCCAAAGTAACATTGACACTATGGGGTCGAGACTCATAAACAGCATGGCGTCTCCACATATATGGTTGGCCCAAGAGAACATCACAGACATCCAGTGGGGAAACATCACATAATACATCATCCTTGAATGGTTGGATGTTGTATGACAATCGACACTGTTGGATGACACGAAGATCTTGTCCTTTCCGAATCCACCCGATGTTATATGGCTACGGGTGTGGTGTTGTCGACAATCCCAAATGTTTGACGACCTCTGTTGAGATGAGGTTCTTCTGGCTTCCGCTATCAACAATAAAATGTAGTAGGGTCCCCTTCATCCACATCTATGAATGAAAAAGGCGCTCCCCCTCTTCAGGATCTGTTGTTTCTTTTGGTTGAATTGTTGTGGTCGTGACAATAGCAGTGGGGCCTGCATCAATGATCTTTCCTTTACCAATATTTTCAGAATTAGATTCTGAATCAGAGTTCGTCTCCTTGTCTTTGATCTCAACCACCAATGATTGTTTTGAGTGACATTCATTGGTGTTGTGCCAGGGTCTTTTGTCAAAATCACACCATTTTCTGGTGTCCTTCTTTCTCTTCCCGTGGTCCTTCTTTTCTTATGGCTTGGACTAGTTTTCGGGAGACTGTTTGTTAGGGTTGTCTTTGTCATACTTTGGTTGTTGCAGATTTGCAGATCCGAAATCCCGTTTGTTCTGGTGCTTAAATTTCTGCTCGATTTTAACAGCATATCGATAGGCATCACCGTGTGATGAGATGTCCAGAAATTCCATTTCAATTTGGATGTATCTATGTAGAGCCCCACGGTATTTCAAAACCAAATGTCGTTCGGAGTCTTTGATAACCAGCTTGGTGCACAAGGTATGGAAGGTATTGGTGAAATCCAGAACTGCTTGGCCCCTCTCTTTCCGCAGTGTGGTCCATCTCATGTACTGGTCCTCATAGTTTCCAACAAGGTAATATTGTTCCTTTACTGCATCCACAAAAAAATCCCAAGTGGGCTTGACCCCATATATTCTGGATTCCTCTATGCAACTATGCTCCCAGTAAGTTTCCCAACAATGGTTAACATGGGGGAGAGCCTTAAGGAGCGTGAAGATGATATTTTATCTATCGAAATTTTTTTGAACAGATAAATAACCTTCTAACAGATTTAACCATTTATCTAGGGCATCCGCATCTATCTGACCTTCAAATATAGGAATATCAAAATTGACCTGTACCTTAAAAGGTGAGGTGCCTCCAAAGTGGCCGCTTGATGAAGATGCGCCTGACGCTATCGGGAGGCATTGAAGGATGTGGGAAAAATTATCCATCATTTCGTCCCTCTGTTGTGTGAGAGATTTCTCAAGCAACAGATTGATAGGATCGTCTGCTCCATTATTTTTCTTTTTTTCCGCCATTGACGGTTTCTTGGGTGTGTGTGAGTGATTGTCCTCAAGAGAGACAAGATCGAGACCCAACTTTCTATACTCAGACCTCGTCGGGGACATGCACTGAAAAAAACAATCAAGAACAACCTTCTCTGATACCACTGATCCGGATTATTTTCGGCACGAAATGAAATCAGAGATATAATAAAGAAATGCACAGAGATATCACAGATATTATGTTATCTCCTAAAATAAATTGATTAAGATTTTTCTTTTTAGGTGATAGAGTGTCAGTTGGAAAAATACTTTTTCAAATTTTTAGAGGTACCTTAAAAAAAGAAAAAATCTTTACTCATGTAATAAGTTTTGGACAAAAGTTTTTCTAGTCTGTGCCAGATTAAATTCAAATCTCAGGTTTCGGTGGCTTAGGAAAACATACCAATTGTTCATTAGCCACTGAAAGCCTTAGATTTAAAGAGATAAAATAAATGAATCCAAGGCTATTTAATCACCAAAACTGTTGATGCAGGCAAAATACCAAACACGTCATTTCCCACGTTTCAAATAAGGGTTTTTTTTTTTCATGATTGCATAAGCCACCGAACGTACTACCAAGGGAACCGTTCATGACCAAAAAAGTTGATCCCGCTATTAGATGAGCGCATATCTCATATCATTGAACGTCATGGTTTTGTACTTCTCTTTCTTTTCAGTTAAAAACATCATGACTCTCGCACATCATCAACCTTTTCGCCACATTCCTTGCAATCAGTGCCACAATCTAAAAGTGCCCGCATTTATCTCAGTCCTAGCCTGGCTAAGCCGATTATCTCTGAACCTATGCACTGTAACTCAGTTCAAAATTCACTCCTTTGATCACGGGTGTGCTACACTGTCATGGAGAAATGAAGAAAGGAGAGATGACACTCAGGAAGGAACTTAGTGATATCGGGTATCTTGAAGCTCATCCTGAGGTATGCCAAATGTTCAAGAATGCAGGATGTTTTAATTTCTGTAAAAAATTAGATAGTTTTCATCAACAGGTGGTCGAGGCTTTTGCTCTGATTTTCAATGGAAAGAAAGCATGCATTGGCCAGGATGAATTTCAAATTGATGAAGCTCTCATTGCCAAAGTTACCAACCTTCCAACAGCTGGAGAAAGATGGTTTAAGACTACTGTGATTAAGAATATCAAGTTCAGGTATTATCTAAAACCAGAACACCAGGGTTTAATTTGGAATAAAGATATCCCTATATCTTTCCTTGAAGAGAAGTGGAAACAGTTACTCAAGGCTATAATGGTTTATATAACATGTGAGGGGTGATACAACAGGGTCATGATGTATCATTTTAAACTCATAAACCATTTTACAGGAAGAGACCCACTTAATCTACCCTATTTCCTCCACTGAAGTTTATCTAAGATGGCTTATCAAGTCAAAGCCAAACCCATTCAAGTGGTCGGAAGATTATCCCATCATAGCTTGATCAAACTGCTAGTCTGTAACCTGTTGCAAAGAAAGGGTAAGGAATGAAATTTTTTCCTATTCTGGAATGATTTCCAAACTAAGGTTCAAGCAGAGGGCAGAAAGAGCTCTCATTCTAGAAAATCCTCCACTCCCAGAAGTGGAACGAGAAGGAAAAGAGATATCTCTCCAACCCTAGTTAATCAACCCTCTTTTTCCCCTAAGTCGGGCAAAGAAATTCAAACTTAGAATGGTTAGCCCATGAGAACATAAATGAGAAGAAAAAGAAGGACATAATTGTAAAGGATTACAATAGTTTATGGAGAGTGGCCCAAGGTTTAAAGAAAAAAATCATAGCTTTGAGGGAAAAGGCAAGGGAATCAAAACACCAAGCTCATGCTTCACTTGAAACCCTTGCAGAAGTGGCAGTTCAATACAATGAACCAATAACAACCACTAATCCCACAAATATTGAACAATAAACATAAAACTAAAGACAAACCCTGAGGCATTTTTGAGTTAAAGCAAGGTTGCTTTTTGAAATTTTGATGATCTCAGGTTTTAGTGGCTAAGGTGAACATATCAATTGTTCATTAGCCACCGAAAATAGTCCTTTCGGTAGCTAATTAGCCCAAATTCCAGTTTTTGTAACTACCGAAAGCACTGACAGGGCAGAAGGTTAATGTTTTTGCACAGATCAAAGTTTGTCTTTCTCAAAGGATTAGGAAAGTATTCCAATCATTGGGGGATAATTAATGACATCTTTACCAAGTGGTGGTTTTGGTTTTGAATATGTTTCAGATGATCAAAAATAATAAGCAACCGTTAGTTATTGACAAGGTGATAAGATTGTTGAAAGCCAACAGGTGTCAAGCTCGACTCCTCTCATATCATATGAGATCTAGCAGCCTCAGAAGGCTTATTACACCTGCCCAGAATCCAAAGACTTAAAGAATAGTTGAGACGTTTAATTGATCTAGTTTACTAAGGCCAATATTCGATTTTCTATATTTGGAAAGATTTGATCCAGTAATCTAGGATCTGAAAACTGTTTTGTAAAAGGCTATAAAGCCGAAAACTTTTGAAGAACTGAAGGTTCGATTTTGAGTTCTATATTCTACTGTTTTTGTATGAAAGACATTTTCTTTAATATATCAAGCCTGCAAGCTTCTTTCATTTGTTATTGTCAGACCCTCCTTCATCTTTGTCTATGCATATTAGTTGAATTCGTTCTTTTGTCTATGTTTAATGGTCCTATGGTAATTGTCATCTTACTTTTGATTGTTAAGTAAGAATCATAAGCATCTTTGGCTAGTTTGTTGACCCATCATATATATGGTTTATGTATGTTTTGGTTAACCAATTGGTTTTCTTATCCATTTTTTATACAAATCTATCTGATAAATAGTTCTTGAAGGCCTTGTATGGCATGCATATAGTTAGATTGTCTTGAAGATACAATCCAGAGATTAAGATATTCATCTTGATCCAAACCCACACCTATTATTGAGAAAATAGTTTCCAAAAAGATTAAGTTAGCAGGCATCTCTGACTTACAGCCTAGGAGAGTTTCCTGGAGTGATAAAAAATTGGCGTCGTTGCCGGGGAGAAGAGATCGAAGCTCAACTTCATTGGGAGACGACATAGATATTATCTTTGATGATAGACAAAGGTTGGACACTACATTGGTTGTAATCATCTATCTGGCGACTCCATGAAGGAAGGATTCAGTGGCGACTCCACAATATTCAAATGTCAAAAGTGTTTGTTTCTCTTTTGGCTCAGAGGTTTGCACCTCTTGAATTCTCTTCAGTTCCTGGTTTCCCACATCCAGTACCTAATATGTTGGAATGGGGAGATTTTCTGCCTAGCTTCAAAGAGAGCAAAGAAGACAATCCTGTAGAACACCTCATCAAGTTTCATGAGTGCATGGATCTATTAGATCTGCAACATGAAGATGTTTATATAAAGATGTTCATGTTTTCATTGTATGGTGATGCATGTCAGTGGTATTTTTCTTTACCTCCTTCCAACATTTCATCATTGAAGGATTTTCACAAAGCATGCACTGAGCACTGCAAAAGGTATTTTTCAGATGATTTTGCATTTGATAATTGTTGTGATGAATATGAATTACATTGTAAGCTTGAAGATGTAAATCTAGAAAGAGCCCCCCCTCATAATATGCCACAACCCTTTAATGATCTTTCAGATGTTGTGTTTTCCCATCAACATGAACTACAAATGGATAATAAAGAAACTGAATTCTGTCTTACCATCCTCAAGTCTGATTGTTATGAATTCGAAGAGCTGGTTTCTTTAGCTACACCGAGAGATGATCATAAATGTATACATGATGTGGTTAATGATAGCTTCGAAGAGTATGTTGCAACAGGGGACATCTATCATTGTAACCAAAATATTGGTGATCTTCGGATGGATAAACATAGCATTGATTCTTTTGACATTGTATCAAATGCATCTACTGACTTACTTTGTCATGAAGATGAGATTGTCCCCTTTGAAAACCCCAAAGATTTGCAGTTCAAGAGAAATGGTAGTGACTATAAAGAACAAGATTTTCAGAAAACATCTAATCTTCAAGAAAGACAGCAAGAGAATTATATTTCTCCTTGTGTATCTTACATGTCAATGTCAGATGAGAAGGATGAATATGATGAGGTAAAAGATGATATTTATAAAAATCTTTCAAGATCCTATTGCTAATGACTCTATGCTTGAATCTTCATCTCTATCATTAGAAATTGTTCTTGATGTTCCCATATTTGATAAATATGGTGATGAGGAAGAAGACTTTAAGTCTTGAGAAGGATTGTTGACTACTAAATTTTTATCTAGTCCTACTTTTTCAAAAAGAGATGATCAAAGATGTTGTCATAAAGATTAGATTGCCTCCTTTGAAAACTCTGAATATGTTGAATAGACTGACACATTAGTAGAATATAGTTTCAAACCTGCAATAGATAGTAAGGACAACTTTCAGTTTTTTGATTGCAGCACACACAAAGAAGAGGATGATGAGGACAACTTAGAGTTTCCAGATTTGTAAAGACTGTCTAATCTTCAGCTAGAACATCAGGAAAATTGTAGCATATATGAAAAGAAAGATGATGAGCAGAAAGGTTCAGGTCAAAAATTGAGTTTGTATTTTTCTCCAACAGAGATCAAGCAATCTACATTCAACATTGAGTTTTGTGAAGGAAAAGAAGAGCAGCATTACAGTCAGTTGGATCAACAACTCAAAGAGGTATTTCATTGTGACTTTAATGACCCTTTTGCCAACTATTTGGAATCTTTGAACAATATATGTGTTAAATTATTTTTATCACTTGGAAATTGGCTTGATCGTCTGTTCAAACCTCTTTGTTGTTGGTTATCCCTTCCATTGTTGTTCGGGTCAAGATTTAGCATGATGTCAATAAATCAGTTCCTTACATGGCTTCATTGGAAGCATGACTTCACTTGATAAGAGGCAGTATAGTTGGTTAGTGTAGGAGTAGGCAGAAGAATAATCTCTTCATATGAGCACTTAGATTGTTTTCAGTTATTGGTTGAATAAGCACAGCAGGCTACAGGTTGTCCGAAGATAAGTTTCTCAAGCCAGATGACTTCATAGCCCATTGGACTAGACAAAATAAACAAATTGTGAATGATTGATGAGCAGGTGGCAGAGTTTTCAGGTTAAATGGACAGACACAGGTCCGTTTGTTCTTGAAACCTCACAAGGAGGCGTTCATCCCCAATAGGAGCCAGTGTTATATCCTCAAATAAATTGATTAAGATTTTGACTTTTAGGTGATAGAGTGTCAGTTGGAAAAATACTTTTTTTAATTTTTAGAGGTACTTTAAAAAAAAAAAAAAACTTTACTCATGTAATAAGTTTTGGACAGAAGTTCATCTAGTCTATGCCAGATTAAATTCAAATCTTAGGTTTCAGTGGCTTAGGTGAACATACCAATTGTTCATTAGCCACCGAAAGCCTTAGCTTTCGGGAGCTAAAATAAAGGAATCCTGGGCTATTTAATCACCGAAACCGTTGATGCAGGCAAAATACCAGACATGTCATTTCGCACGTTTCAAATAAGGGGTTCATTGTTTTCATGATTGCATAATTTGCCAAAAGTACTACCGAGGGAACCGTTCATGACCAGAAAAGTCGATCCCGCTATTATATGAGTGCATCTCTCATATCATTGAACGTTATGGTGTTGTACTTCTCTTTTTTTCAGTTAAAAACATCATGACTCCCGCACATCATCATCCTTTTAGCCACAGTCCTTGCATTCAGTGCCACAATCTAAAAGTGCCCGCATTTATCTCAGTCCTAGCCTGGCTGAGCCGATTATCTCTGAACCTATGCACTATAACTCGGTCTGAAATTCACTCCTTCGATCACAGGTGTTCTACAATGTCATGGAGAAATGAAGAAAGGAGCGATGACACTCAAGAAGGAAATTAATGATATCGGGTATCTTGAAGCTCATCCTGAGGTATGCCAAATGTTCAAGAATGCAGGATGTTTTAATTTCTGTAAAAAATTAGACAGTTTTCATCAACAGGTGGTCGAGGCTTTTGCTCTGAGTTTCGATGGAAAGAAAGCATGCATTGGCCAGGACGAATTTCAAATTGATGAAGCTCTCATTGCTGAAGTTACCGAGCTTCCAACAGCTAGAGAAAGATGGTTTAAGACTACTATGATTAAGAATATCGAGTTCAGTTCTTATCTAAAACCAGAACACCAGGGTTTAATTTGGAAGAAAGATATCCCTATATCTTTCCTTGAAGAGAAGTGGCAACAGTTACTCAAGGCTATAATGGTTTATATAACATGTGAGGGGCGATACAATAGGATCATGATGTATCATTTTAAACTCATAAACCATTTTACAGGAAGAGACCCACTTAATCTACCCTATATCCTCCACCAAAGTTTATCTAAGATGGCTTATCAAGTCAAACCCAAACCCAGTCAAGTGGCGGGAAGATTATCCCATCATAGCTTAATGAAACTGTTGGTCTGTAACCTGTTGCAAAGAAAGGGTAAGGAATGGAATTTTTTCCTATTCTGGAATGATTTCCAAACTGAGGTTCAAGAAAAGGGTAGAAAGAGCACTCATTCCAGAAAATCCTCCACTCCCAGAAGTGGAAAGAGAAGGAAAAGTGATATCTCTCCAACCCGAGTTAATCAGCCCTCTTTTTCCCCTAAGTCGGGCAAAGAAATTTAGCCTTAGAAAGGTTAGCCCATGAGAGCATAAAGGAGAAGAAAAAGAAGGACAAAATTGTAAAGGATTACAACAGTTTATGGAGAGTGGCCCAAGGTTTAAAGAAAAAGGTCAGAGCTTTGAGGAAAAAGGCAAGGGAATCAAAACACCAAGCTCATGCTTCACTTGAAACCGTTGCAGAAGCGGAAATTCAATACAATGAACCAGTAACAGCCACTAATCCCACAAATATTGAACAATAAACAAAAAACTAAAGACCAGCCCTGAGGCGGTTTTGAGTTAAAGCAAGGTTGCTTTTTGAAATTTTGATGATCTCAGGTTTCAGTGGCTTAGGAGAACATATCAATTGTTAATTAGCCACCGAAAGCAGTCCTTTTGGTAGCTAATTAGCGAAAATTCCAGTTTCCGTAACTACCAAAACCACTGACAGGGAAAAAGGTTAATGTTTTTGCACAGATCAAAGTTTGTCTTGCTCAAAGGATTAGGAAAGTATTCCAATCGTTGGGGGATAATTAATGACATCTTTACCAAGTGGTGTTTTTGGTTTTGAAGATGTTTTAGATAATAAAAAAGGATAAGAAACGGTTAGTTATTGACAAGGTGATAAGATTGTTGAAAGCCAACAGGTGTCAAGCTCGACTCCTCTCATATCATATAAGATCCAGCAGCCTCGGAAGGCTTATTACACCTGCCTAGAATCTAAAGACTTAAAGAACAGTTGAGAAGTTTAATTGATCTAGTTTACTGAGGCCAATATTTGATTTTCTATATTTGGAAAGATTTGATCCAGTAATCTAGGATCTAAAAACTGTTTTGTAAAAGGCTATAAAGCCAAAAAAATTTGAAGACTGAAGGTTCGATTTTGAGTTCTATATTCTACTGTTTTTGTATGAAAGATATTTTCTTTAGTATATCAAGCCTGCAAGCTTATTTTATTTGTTATTGTCAGACCCTCCTTCATCTTCGTCTATGCATATGAGTTGAATTCGTTCTTTTTTCTCTGTTTAATGGTCCTATGGTAACTGTCATCTTAATTTTGACTATTAAGAAAGAATCATAATCATCTTTGTCTAGTTTGTTGACCCATCATATATATGGTTTATGTATGTTTTGGTTAACCGATTGGTTTTCTTATCCATTTGTTATACAAATCTATCTGATAAATAGATCTTGAAGGCCTTGTATTGCATGAATATAGTTAGACTATCTTGAAGATACAATCTAGAGATTAAGATATTCATCTTGATCCAAACCCACACCTATTATTGAGAAAATAGTTTCCAAAAAGATTAAGTTACCAGGCATCTCTGACTTACAGCCTATGAGAGTTTCCTAAAGTGATAACATATTCAATAATATAACAGAAATATATCAGAGATGCAACCATAAACACATATATAGAGTAATACATGATTTCTATTAATGAAATAAAGGTACAGAGACTGTAAAATACAGAGTGAAAGACTCGATAGAATGGTGGCAACTTATCTCTGAGAAGAGATGTGACAGCTACTCGCATTTGCAAGAAGATGATTACAATGAGTCTTTGAAGGAATTTTTACAATAAACCGGAATTCCAAAAACCCTCGACATCCAAAAACCTAACCCTAGGAGATGAAGCGCCAAAAGTTATGTGGGGCCCATTTGGGTAAGTTGGTGCATCAACTTCCTGGGGTCGTAACTTTTGCATATGATCTTTGTTTTAGGCGTATGATAACCCATTGGAAAGGTATCATCGAGGATATTCATTTTGGGGCCCCAATCATGTCTTTAGATATCATTAAGTTGGGTCGATCCCAAAAAAAAATCATTTAGGCCCTCAAAATGGCTCTAGAAGTTAAAACCTGCTAAAAATAGTAAATTGCCAAAATTCCCAGAAAATTGTTTTGAGCCAATTGGAAAAGGTGGGTGGCCACTGATATCCACCTGGATCATTATTACACATCATTAGCACAAAGCATGAACATATTTATCTATCTCTATCAAATCACTTAGCAAGAGATTCATAAACACATTAAGACAAGCACAAAGCATAACAACACAATGTTACATGGTTCACCCCCTCCGTGGGACTATGTCCACCAACTCTTCTTCTTTATTATATTCAGTCAATCGGTTACAAACACAAAGCCTCAAAACCCTTACTCCGCACAAGAAATAATATTTGCACAGCTCGCTAGATCCTTCTTCCTTTCATTCCAGCACTAAGCCTTCCATAGGCTTGCTACAATGACTTGCACTTAACTCTACAAGTTTCACACAATATGCACAAATCCTTACAAGTCCTGATCACACAGATCCAACTCTTGGCACTTAGCCTACTTGCATACTAACATCACATAGATGCACCAATACTTCTATCTAGCCTAAGCATCTATTTATATATTAAAAAATAGGCCTAAACATGGGTAAACCCATGGGCCGACATCCCAATCCCGTTACATAATCCCAAAAACCCAAAAAGGAGCCAAAAAGGGTCCGAGATTTTGGGATCTCTGCTTCGTCTTGCACTCCTCCTTCAACAGGCTGTCGAGGTCCAAAATAGGTCAACATGACCAAGAATATCCCAAAGCTTGGTCAAGGGAAAACACCATTTCATCTCTTCATTTAATTTAACATAGATAATCATCTCCTTTTATTCATTAATTATCGTGTAAGTTTCTCAATTAATTAGAAGATTAATCTTGATTCAAATTTCATCCACATGAGTTGATCACATGCATGGATCGACTCCTTATAATTTTCCCATGCTTTTGTTGCATCCCTAGTTCTTCAAAAGATCACATTCAATCTTCTACTAGTTGTCTTGTGCTATAATGGTGTTAATCTCGTAAAATTACTTCACAGCCCCCTAACTATTCATAGAAATCAAATTCTGCAAAGGTGCTTTCTTCAACCCACTTCTCTTTGTGACCACGGGCTTAGATATTTCAAACATTGTTCTGTTAGCACTTTTCTCCTTCCTCCCTTATTATTCTACATGAGACCATATTCAAATGTCCAAGGGCTTATTTACTTCTAGCCCCTTATGCTCCTTATTATCTTCTTTACCCTATCACATGACCAGTGTTGGAGCAAGGTTCTTCGGTACTTCGACCTTTAAGATTCCGACCTTTGAAATCCTTGTATTCTTTTGGATTTTTTACCTTCCGGAGTGGTCACATATCATGTTGGCTAATCTAATGGCTAGCATTACTCCCAAAGTTCCCATGTTGACGGTTTGGTCTAATCCTTGCGCATTCGTTGAACTTTATCTTTTAGATGATCGAAAAATATGACTTAATATTCAGTTGAGGTGGGTTGTTGTCATATATTATGGAACTTTAGAGATTCATGACTCCAGGACTCTAGGTTACTAGAACTCTGAATTATTTCAGTACCTCCGACGTTTTACCTACCAAATAATTCATAAAACAACGATGACCACTTGTTGTCGGTTAACACCTCATGCTTACTCTATTCTACCACTATGTTTGATCAACAGTTGAGAATGCTCCCAAATTATATCTGTTACACATTATTTTCGTCATCCCTATGATCGTTAATGATGTAAACCTATCTGTTGCCTTCAGAGGGGTCACAGTGGCTTGAGTTCCTAAAGAGAGAAGGGAGAAGAACTTTTCCTGAGAAATGAAGTTGCTTTTTCCTATGTAAAAACCTTATAAAAAGGAATGTTCGCAGGTTGCTATATAGGCAGGGTGCGAGAATGACCAATTCTCACAGGTTGCACTATAGCCAAGGTGCGAATAGTTCGCAGGTTTCACTATAGCTAGGGTGCGAGAATGCCAGCACGTGGGAAAAATGAGCGTTTTCTCGAATCTTCTAGAAGGAGAACCTTCTATGGTGAGGTGGCATCTGAATGGTTTGGATCTTACTCGCTTTCATGATTTAGTGGGATCATCCTAACCTCCTCACCTTATCTTCTTCAACTTATAAAAGGAGAGGAGTTCTCATGGAGAAAGTTAGCTTGAGATTGGATGAGCTTTTGTTAGCTTGAGCTTTTGTGAGCTTGTGGGTTATTGTTCTTTGGCTTGGAATTATTGGCTTGGTTAGAGTGGCTTTGAGATTTTTTTTGTCAAGATAGATTGTGAGTAGCTATCAGATCTATGGTTTCAGAATCCTTGGAGCAAGAAGAGTGTGGGGAACGAAGGACAGTTGGAAGGGACCTTACGACATCAAGGCAATGGTTGTAATCTCTCTTTCACATTTAATATGATACAGTAATATGATTCTTTCCTATAAAGCTTGTTGTGTTTTATTGTATGATTCCTTGATCAC
>ML779370.1:266967-286986 GCA_009831015.1 Picea engelmannii
TCTTTCCTATAAAGCTTGTTGTGTTTTATTGTATGATTCCTTGATCACATACATAGGTTTATATTGAGTTTATGCTATCGCTATCACTTTGGTTGGTTTGTGTTGTTTTGATCTTGGCTGCACAAGAGCACTGGAGCGAAGCGAGAGAAACAGAGACCTAAGGAAATCGTTCATAAGGTATGTACATGATTCTTACCTCTTAGTAAATTCAATATTTAAAACTTAAGGAAAGCGTCCTATTCTATCCTGTTTTGTTCTAGATACCAGGTGGATCTAGGGAGATTGGTTAGTGTCCGCACCTACATATTTATCCAATAACAATATCAATGATTAACGTTACTTTGTGTTTCTGGCCTTCGGTGATTAGCTAATAAAAAAATCTTGGATATCCCCGAAGTTAGAAATCCCAGAGTGATGTGACTTTCTGACGTCACTCAAGATGACATGGAACCTAATTCTGTGTGCCATGTGTCACCTTGATTCATGAATTTCAAGGTCCTTATGTGCCACATCGACCTTGAAATTTGTTACCACCTTATTGAGCCATGTTTCCTTGCTGACATGATCCTGCTGACATGGTCCTATTGTTATGTCACATCACGTATGTTGATATTCCTATCATATCAGACGACTGGTAGGATTTCACATTTATTTCTTTGCACTTCATGGATTTGATAAATTCGACACTTTTATATCAACCTTTGATCATCGTAAAAGTGCCTATAGGTTTTCCCCCCATTTTATCTTCCTTTTCTTGATTTGATGACCTCTATTTACTCTGGAACTTTGTGCCTTTATCCCCACTTATCTTGTCCTTCAAATTTATGTTGATCAACATTCGTCGAGATTTTCCATCTCTTCCTCTAATCCGTTGATCGATGGGAGTTCGTTAATTCGGGGCTTAGCCCTTTGGGTACTCCTACATGATTTAGACTTATTTTCACTGGAGTGGTCAGCGTCGAAGTTGACTACTTGATGAAACAGTTGATAGCTCACCCGTAGGGATCTTAGATAGATGGTCTGCATGAGTTCGGTTACTCTGGGACTCCGAGATATTGTGGCTTACCCTGTCCTTCCACTAAACTCAATCAGATGGTTGATAATTCACTCAAATTCCCTCCTTGATCTAATGGCTAGTGGGATTTTGTGACTTCGTGATCCTATCTTGTCTCCAATTTTTGTCGAAGTTATTTTGTCCACTACTTGATCCAATGGTCCAAAACCAACCCAAATTTTCTTCACAACATCTGATGATAGACGTTCACTTCATGACTTTGGAAGTTTCAATACTTCATGTCTTATGGGGTTCTCTTATCCCGTCCTTCCACTTGGTTCTATATGATGATCAGGATAGATCCTGAACTGATCTAATGGTTGTGATTACTCCTGAATTTTGAATGGAATATAGGATTCCATGATCCTTCGCAAGGGATTCTTTTGTGTAGGCTCTAGCTTCTACGTGATCTAATGGTCCAGGATTATTCCGAGAACTACATCAACGGAAAATATTCTTCCTTGATCCTTTTGGAGTTTATTGTGGGGATTTCAATCCCGATAGCACTTCTACAATGAGTTCTCCCTTCTGATATTTCCTTCATCCTTTCAAAATAACTTAACATTGAATGCTCTGATTTTGTGTGTGTATTCTTTGTAGAATCTCCCTGCTATCTCTTGTGAGATTTCAGAGTAGGATCATTGTTGATCCTATCGTGATCAACATTGATCACAAATTGCTTGCACCCCAAGGTGATCTTCCTCTGCTCCAAGGTGATATTCCTCTGCCCCAAGGTGATCCTCCTTTTCCTCTGATTATTGTACATGCTTGACTCATGTTGCCATCAATGACAACACATAATCAATAATGCTAACAATATCCCCCTTTGGCATTGAGGGAAACATATATGTAAAACAAATACTTTTTCTCCCCCTATCATTGATCTCATTTTCAAGTTGGAGGATTTGAACTTTTACTTATACCAAATGCTAACACCAAATTTGTTTTACTATTTTTCTCCTCATTTGACATCAATGACAAAGAGTTAAACGTTTACTACTTTTCTCCCCTTGTGAATGTGCCAGTTGTTATCTCAATCTCTTGGGATGTTGAGTTCAAATAGGTAGTCTTATTGATACCAATATTGTTTTTTGTTTTGTAGTGACAAAGTATTTTAAATCTAATCCAGTGACTTCCTCATTTGATGACCAAATCAAATACTCCCCTTGAGTTTTTATTGTTTCATAGGGTTTTACTATCTTCTCATTTGTCCTAAAGGACAAGGGTATGAATTTTACCGATCTTCTTGATCTGTTTCTTTATTCTTCTTGATATTCTTATATTCAATAGGAATACCATTGATCGATACCAATTTATTTAATTTCCATTCTTCAATCAATTTTAATATCTTATTCACAGTCCTTCGATTCTGCAGAAACCAACTTCAACTTATGTCCCTTAGAAATAAGATTGAATTGGTCCTTTCATCTGTTGTTTGTACTACTGCCTCAAATACTTAAAACATGCTTTAGTTTCTCATTATACTTAGGCTATAATCCTCTTCTTACCAGGATGATGCACTCCATATTATTAATCATGTTTTCCCTTCTTTTTATTCATATTTTCCATTGAGGGGAAATTTGGTAGTTCATGAAAATAACATTGGAAAACTTCCAAGATTTTCATTGCTCAATTCTTCTGGTTGATATGATATTGAAGATTCATCATTATCATCATTTTTCTATGTAAGTGAAACTTCTTCATTTTCTTCTTTGGGATTTTTTGTTTGCATTTTTATTTCATTGGTTAATGTACTCTTGAACTGCATGATATCGTCAGGATCTACTATTGTGTCATATTATTCTTTAGGAACTCTCCTTTCTTGAGTTTGATCCATTTCATATTCAAATCTCTGAATTTCACATTCCTTATTAGGAACTTCACCCATCATTTTCTTGTTATCAATTTCTTCATTTTTCAGGTGCCAAATCATTTTTTTTTCTTTCTATTTCAGATTTTATTCTCCATACCTTTTCATGAGATATTTTATTTGTAGGATATTTAGTTTCTAGATTTGTTCTTTGAGATTTGTCATTTCTTCTTTTCTTCCAACCTTCATTATATTTTCTTCTTGACTTGTATGAATTATTTCTCATGGATTGACTTCTTGATTTTTTGCAGTTTTGGGATTTGTGACCAAACCAATCACATTTGTAACATCTCATTGTATGACAAAACTTTGTTGTGTGGCCAACATAATTGCATCTCCAATGTTGGCCCTCGACCAAGTTTTGGGGAAACTTTTGTCAGTTTTGGCCCACTTTTGGACTTCGACATGTTGATCAAAGTAGGAGTGCCCAGCGGAGCTGAGATCACAAATCTCAACTAATTTTAGGGTTAGGGTTTTGTAACATGTTTTCGGATGTTGGCCCATGGGTTTTCCCCATGATTAGGAATTACTATAAGGGCTTGTAAAGTATAAATAAGAGGAATTTATTGTAGAAATGATAGTCTAGAAGTGTTTTGTGCAAGGGAATGTATGTATGTTGAGGCTTTATGATCGAATGTGATTTTGTAGAAGGTGTTAAGTGCTATGATAAGAGATTTTGGCTTGGTGCATTTGATATAGTTTTGGAAGGTGGATCTAGTGCTTAGTGCATAGATCTCATGTCGTGTGAAAAGTTCAATTATGTGGCTTAGTGCACAGGGGTGATTGGATGTAAGATCTTGGTGAATAATAAAGAGGTGAGTGGTTGGTGGACATAGCCCCACACTGGGGTGAACCACGTATATCTGGTGTCTCGTGGTTTTTTTGTGCAAATTCATCTCTGTTATGTTTTTCTTAGTTCTTAGATTATGATATGTAATGAATATAAATGTTGTTTGCTTATGTTAAAGGGTAAATGAATGCTAGATCTAACTCACAATGTTAAGTTCTAAGTATTCAGGGTATATAATCACTTGTTGTTACTGTGTTAGATATATCTTTGATTATGTTCTACGATGTTAATAAGGTTAATAAGCTAATGCATGTCACTTCCTAAGCGTTAACAGAATATTTTGTGAAGTGTTATTATCACAGATCTGTGTCCCAGCCTGGTTACAGACACCTGCGTCTTGTAACCCCCCCTGCTTCTACCTCGGGTGAAAATTCGCCTGCTTCGCAGGTGTTTCCGAAAGGGCCAGTAATCGTGGTTTTGTTTATGCGTTGTTAAGCATTGAACCCTGGGTCTTCCCTTGTGCCAAAAAATGGTTCCATTGTCGGGACCTGAAACTGTGATTGCTGGGAACTAAAGTAAAGAAAAAGAGAAGCTTTGTGTGTAGATATGTTGCTGAAGTTTGCAGTACTCTACTTAACGTATGAAGCTTTGTGCCAAAAAAGTAAGTTTTTTTGAAGAAAAGAGGTAAGCTTTGTGCTTTGATAAGAGAAAGATAAGTGAAAATGTTTGTTTTTGAAAGCATGAATTTAAGTATGTTTAATAGATTTTGTCCTAGTCTGAAGGCTAGGGAGCAGTTGAAAGAAAGAGATGATTTGAGTAAATATAATATAAATGAAGAAAGATATGTTATTCCTATGCATAGAAATAATTTATGGACTGATAAGTGGATGTAGGCACCTAGAAAGAATTTTTGCAGATTGCAGGTCCAACACTATGATCCTAGGGGAAGTGCACAGTACAAAAAAGTTTGGGGAACATTTAAGAGAAAAAGAGGATTGAGTTTATGTTATAATTGAAGAAGGTCAGGAAATATTGCTAAGGAATGCCCTAGGGTAGGCCCTATTTCTCTTTGTTTTAAGATTTTTGGTCATGAGGTTGAGGATTGTCCAAGGATTATTACTAAAGTTGAAGGGAAGGACATAAGACAAGAAAATTTTGAAAAGAGTCAAGAGACTAAGGGTATGTTAGAAAATCATAAAGAGAAAAGGTCAGAGGAAGTTCAGATTGTGTTATTACAGTTGGAAGAAATGATGGATGTCCATAAAGATGCCAGTTTACCAGAAATCTTGAAAGCAAAACAACGCACAAGTGAAAGAATAGAAGACTTCAACATAGACTGTGTCTTGGATGAAGAAACATGAGTGAATGTTATGACATAAGAAACTTGGGAAGTTCTGGGAAAGACTATTGTGGTACCTTCTTTAGGAAGGATAGGCTTATTTAAGGGAAATATGATAATTGTATGTGGAAGAGTAATTATTGTACCTATTATTGTTCATGGAACATTGACTGAAGAAGAATTTGAAGTAATTGGGTTTGTTGAGGACAATGCCCCTTTCCCACTTTTGTTAGGTAATACCTGGATTGAGAAGGATCGTATCAGAAGGAAAACATAGGAAGAAGTTAGAGAAAAGAAAAAGCAAGAATTAAGGGATTTCATAGCTAGGAAAATAGACCAACTAAGAGAAGAAAGAGAGGATAAGTCAAAGCAATAGAGCAAAGTAACAACACAAGAGGGACATAAAGAAAAAGAATTAGATATCAAGGTTGAAACAATGCAAGAAGGTTTGAAGGACCTATCTATCCAAGAGAGAAGTGTGCCCACTCAGGAAGTGTTAAGAAAAGGTATATTAACTTCAGAATATTTGAGGGTACCTCAATAGTGCAAAGCCACTATGCGAGGGGAAGATAAGGATACAAATGGAAAGAGGATTCCATAAATAGTTAAAGAGACTCAGATAACAATAAAGAAGGAAAGGAATCTTAATAAAAAGAAGGCTAATATGAAAAAGATACAAGAAGTTAAGGAAACTGAATGGAAGAATTCGCAGACTGGAACCTCGCAGGAAGCAGGTTCGTAGGGTTTAAACCTCGCTGGAACAACAGGTTCCTGCAGATTTGCACTTCGTCCTGGCAAAGTTATATGACCATTGGAGGTGCCTCAACCATTAGAATGACACTCCAGAACGGTTAGGAAATGAATTTATGGGGTTATGGATTGCTTTTGGACGTTGAGACTATGCCATAATGGATAGATTTACATTCATGGAAGAATTTTCCTGTCTATTGGAAGATCTATTACATCACCCCGCTTACTTAACTCATCGATGGTGGTGCTTGGACCACTTTTTTCTACCCATGATTGAATGAGATAAGACGTGAATTGTCCAAGTGTTGAGTCATGTTTCCTGTCGTTATCTGAAACTATACCCCACATGTCCATTTTTCTACCTCGCCTATCCGTTTGTCTACCCTGCTTATCTGTTAAAAGCTAGAATGTCGGGCGAAAACAGTGAGTTAGAGAAGTCTGTCGAGGAAGTTCTTAGGAAACTCATGGAAGACAGACTTGTATCTGAAGGTATTCATGCGTTGTCCACTAGGGGATTGCAGGCTTCCCCTTCGATCGGACGTCGTTCCACCTACTTCAACCCCGTAATTGAGTAGAGAAGTAATCACCGCAATGATCTGGCTAACGCGAAGCAGATCCCGTCGGTCCTGCTAGAATATACTCCGCCTATAGCTGAAGATGTTAACCGTGACAATATCCCTTGCGATTTCAAGTATTCTGTGTTCACTGCGTACATTCCAAAAGGAATTCGCATAGTCGGGAGTCAGTTAGGACAGATCTTGTTGTTGAAGAACAATGACTTCAACTTAGGAGACCAGAATAACTACGCCATGTTATATCCTCACCGCTATTTAACAAAGACAACTAGAAATAAACCTCACCTTGTCTTGCACCCATGGATTAAGGGGTAAGCACAGTCGACCATATTGAACGTGATGAAGATTCCCCATTTTGACCGCCACTAGGTGGTTAACACTTGCGTTAAACTCCTTCTATCATGGCGGATACCTATGGCTTGACAGAATAATTATTGTGGATCCAATGTTGATCCACCAGATTATAGGTTTAAGTTTGAAGGGTCTTGACCCATAACAGTTCTATCTAGGGAATACCTCGGACCGCTCGTTAGCACATCACATCAAAGAATCTTATGGAGAGGTAGAAAAGGGGAAGCAAGGTTACAAGGTAGCCTCCATACAGGATGGTGCAGTGCGCATTGCTTGTCAACTCTTAGCTAGCAAGATAGTGAGGAAGGACCACCCCACACAGGTCACCGGGTTTGTGGTGGACCTCGCAGGAAAGTGTGTGGAGGGAATGTAGATGAACTGGGTGAACTACCTCATCAACGAGCTAGAAAAGGATTGTCGCAAATCCCAAGACTTAAGATATGAGTTTCATTATAGTTGGTTGATCATATTGATCACATTTGTGGCTTGGAAGATGCCTAAAGGAGCCACTTTCCCATAGATTGAACCTACGGAGCCCCTGACTGCTCAGTTTTACACCCTGTGGTATACCAACGACATGACGAAGCAGTGGCAGTCTAATGTCGTGTTTCACAAATACTATCAGTAGTTGAAGGTCTCCATTGAATCATTCCCATGTATGACATCGCGTACCCTGCATTAGTATCATCCCATAGAAAATTTTCACGCTGATCTCCACTTCATTTACATCACCGTGTGAAGAGATGAGAACCAAAAAGAATTGCAGTCATACTACAAGATGACAGATGAAGATATGGAGCAGATTACAAAGGAATGGTCAGAATAATTTCGTGTACCTATCATCGATGCAGAGTTATCTGACACTGACATTATAGGAAGCCTGATAGTTACACGAGTTTAAAATGTCATATAGTTTAGTGGGATGAAGAAGCAGAAAAAGAAGGTTGAAGTCCAGGACATAGAAAGTGGCGGAGAGAAAACTTTTGAAGATAACGGGTCTGGCTCGCCAAGAGGAGGAGAAGACAAAGAAAATGGATAGGGAGGGGAAGAAGAGAAAGGAGGAGCAGTTTCTTACAGATCAAGCCATGGTCAAATAAGAATTAAGTAAAGCATGTCACTATGTGCCAAGCTTGGCATAAGAGGAGTAGGATCCTATTGAAGCTCAAGAAGTGAAGCTCACAGAGACCCTCCAATAGTTTCAGGCTATGATAGTTGAACTGGAGGCCTAGACAATACCGAACACCCCACAGGAGGTGCGTGACCAGAGGGAGGAGTCCGCCATAAATACAATATCAAGTATCAAATCCCTCGCCTTGGCATGTAAACTACTGAGTGACAGAAGCGCCCAGACATATGAATTCCTCGTCGAGGATTCAGAGTTAACAAAGCTAGAGGTGCAACAACAAGCATTTTTAGTGCAGGCGTAGATGAATCTACTCACAACAGTGGAAAGGATGAAGATATTCCAGGAGAAACACACAGTACAACAGTAGATCACTACCCTTTAGGGTAAGGTGATTGAAGTGACACAAAAATTACAACTTATGAAGGACGAAGCTTTCAAGGTGTTTGAGGAGATCGATAACTAGGGTTCACAACTAGACTAAATAGTTTTAGCAGTAGAATATCTCATGGAAGGGCCTGCTACAAAGAATATAGTCCAAGAGCTCACTGAGCAGGAGGCTCAGGCGAGGAAGAAAATCGAGACAACTCGAGCTAAGCTCAAGGCTTTTGAAGCAACATTGTCCAAACTTGAGTGGCTCGGGATGAGTCATAGGTGAGTGTTGGGGGCATGTTGGCCCTCAACCAAGTTTTGGGGAAACTTTGGTTATTTTTGGCCCACTTTTGGACTTTTGCACGCTGATTGAAGTAGGAGCACTTGGGGGAGCTGAGATCATGGATCTCACCTAATTTTAGGGTTAGGGTTTTATAACAGGTTTTGGGATGTCGTCCGATGGGTTTTCCCCATGTTTATGCCTTATTGTAAGGGTTTGTAAAGTATAATTAAGAGGAATTTATTGTAGAATTGATAGTATATAAGTTATTTGTGCAAGGGAATGTATGTGCGTCGAGGCTTTGTGCTCGACTATGATTTTGTAGAAGGTGCTAAGTGCTATGATAAGAGATTTTGGCTCAGTGCATTTGATTTATTTTTGCAAGGAGGATCTAGTGCTTAGTGTGCAGATCTATTGTCTTGTGTGAAGTTCGATTCTATGTCTTAATGCACAGGGGTGATTGGATGTAAGATATCGTCGAATAATAAAGAGGCGAGTGGTTGGTGGACGTAGCCCCACACTGGGATGAACCACGTATATCTGGTGTCTCATGGTTTTCTTTGTGCAATGTTATCTCTGTTATGTTTTTCTTAGTGCTTATATTATGATGTGCAATGAATATAGATAGTGTTTTCTTATGTTAAAGGGTAAATGGATGTTAGATATAACTCACAGTTCTATGTGATAAGTATTCAGGGTATATAATCACTTTTTGTTATTGTATTAGATCTATATTTGATTATGCTATGTGATGTTAATAAGGTTAATAAACTAATGCATGTCACTTCCTAAGCATTAACAGAATATTTTGCTAAGTGCTATTATCACAGATTTGTGTCCTAGCCTGGTTACAGACACCTGTGTCTTGTAACCCCCCCCCCCCACTTCTATCTTGGGTGAGACTTCACCTGCTTCGCAGGTGTTTCCAAAAAGACCGGTAGTTAGGTTTTTTTTGGTGTGTTGTTAAGTGTTGAACCCTGGGTCTTCCCCTATGGCAACATTCAACATCTCATCAAGTTATTGGACCTTTTTGAATTTTTGTTTTGAGGACTCTTGCATTCAAATGCTTTGTGACCAAATTTATTACAATAAAAGAAATAACCATTGAAGGCGTTTCCATACTTGAGTCTATTGTGACATGAGAAGTCTTTCTTTTGATATGTTTCTTGTTTTGAATTTTATAGCTTCCTTCCTTGACATAGTTCATGGTTTGTTTTGGGTTTGTGATTGTACCTTTTTATTTTGATGAGTATGATCCTTTATAATATTTTTGAATGGTTCTCCATTTTCCACCTGCTTCTTTCTTATTGTATCCAAGACCGATTTTGTCATCAGTTGGTCTTTGATTGTACTAGATCCTATCTAGGATAGTTGTGTTGTTCTGGAATTTGACAGTTTCTTTTGTTGTTTCATTCTTCTTTTTGATGCTGATAACTTCCATTTCCATCATGTGACATGTTTCTTCCTTTTTAGTCAATTGAATCTTCAAGGCTTCTTCTTTTTCCTTAGCTCCTTCAAGTTGAGTCTTTAGATTGATTACTATCTCTTTTGTATCATCCAAGACTTCTATGCAGTTATTAGTTTTGTCATATGTCTTTAACTCTTTTGTATCTTTTGTTATATCAACAATTTCATTCTTTAATCTTTTGATTTCTTCCTTGTTTTCTAGTTGAATCCTTTTGAGGTTGATAGCTTCCAATTCCAACTTGTGGCACGATTCTTCATTTTTAGTTAATTGGATCTTATGTGCTTCTTAATTTTTCTTAGCTTCTTCAATTTGAGTCATTAGAGTTGCATTATTACTTTCATTTATCTTTTTGGCGTTAATAATTTCCAATTCCAACATCTGACATGATTCTTCTATTTTAGGTTTGTGACTGTACCTTTTTATTTTGATGAGTATGATCCTTTATAATGTTTTTGAATGGTGCTCAATTTTCCACCTTCTTATTTCTTATTGTATCCAAGACCGGTTTTGTCATCAATTGGTCTTTGACTATTCTAGATCCTATCTATGATAGTTGTGTTGTTCTAGAATTTGACAATTCATTTTGTCTTTTCATTCTTCTTTTTGAGGTTGATAACTTCCATTTCCATCATGTGACGTGTTTCTTCCTTTTTAGTCAATTGAATCTTCAAGGATTCTTATTTTTCCTTAGCTCCTTCAATTTGAGTCTTTAGATTGATGACTATCTCTTCTGTATCATCCAATAATTCTATGCAGTTATAAGTTTTTTCATATGTCTTTAACTCTTCTATATCTTTTGTTATATCAACAACTTCATTCTTCAATCTTTTGATTTCTTCCTTGTTTTCTAGATGAATCCTTTTGAGGTTGATGGATTCCAATTCCAACCTGTGGCATGATTCTTCCTTTTTAGTTAATTGGATCTTATGTGCTTCTTCATTTTTCTTAGCTTCTTCAATTTCAGTCATTAGAGTTTCATTAGTACTTTCATTTATCTTTTTGACATTAATAATTTCCAATTCCAACATGTGACATGATTCTTCTCTTTTAGTTAATTGGATCTTTTGGGCTTCTTCATTTTTCTTAGTTTCTTCAAGTTGAGTTTTTAGAGAGATGAACTTTTCTTTTGTCTCTTCTAGTACTTATTTTATGTTATTGTCATGTGTCTTTAATTCTTCCATTTCTTATGTTAGATTAGCCACTTCAGTCTTCAATATTTTGATTTCTTCTTCTTTGTCTTCTAGCTTAATCTTTTGTTCAAGCTCTTCATGGTTAGATTGACCTAACTATTGTAGTAGAAACATATCTTTCTTCTGAATTTTATCCAACTCTTCAAAAATGCACATAACTGTGTATTCAAGATGGTCAAGAACATCCTTAGTAACTTCAAAATATAGACCATTTCCTGGTTCCATACTAATCACTTCAAATGTAGTTATAACATCAGTCTTAAAATATAATAGTTTTTCTTTAGTGAATACTAAGGTATTCATCAATTCCTTGATGTAGTAGTCTTCTATGTTGATGACTAGGGTTTGCATCAATTCTTTGATGGAATTGTCCCTGTCTATATTTTGTTCTTTATTCTAATCATAAATCTCTTTATCTGTATTTTGTTCTTCAATCTGATTTGATTTCTCCATTTATTTTTTATTATTATTAATTTGATACAGATTCTCTAGTTGGATCCATAGTACTTTATCATAGGTGTAGTGTGCCATCTTTTCTTTGACTTGGTATGACAATCCATTCTGGATTTCCTTTAATTCTATTGAATTATTTTTCTTTTCTTCTTTTACAGTTTTGGATTTTTTCTTTGAGGTATTTAAGTACCAAGGTTGAGATACTACTGAATCCCAAACACCAGATCCTCTTGACTTCAGATACCATTTCATTCATTCCCTCCATGAAGAGTAGTTTGTTCCATCAAATAAGGGGATTTTATTTGTGTAGAGAGCCATTTGTCCACCCATTTATTTAGAATCTACCTTTCAGTGTTTAAACTATGTTGAAGGAACCTGCTCTGATACCAATTGTTGAAATATACACTTGACATTGAGAAGTGGGGGGGGTGAATCAGTGTCTGAAACTTTGACTACTTTCAACACTCTCATAGATTAACTGAATTAACTGAATAAGATATATGCATCTCAATTAATAATTCATAAACATGTATAAAACCAATTGTATGAAGTAGATAAAATATATTTCTTTTATTATTTAACTTGAATGAATACAAATAAAATCAATCTTTTAATATCTTCAACTTCAATTGAATATGAGAGATCCAACTCTCTGATACAAGACCCATCTTGTAGTTCTCAGATCCAACTTAGAAATGAGGAATCCAACCCTCATAACAAGACTAAGCTTGTAAACAGGCACCAACCTGATAGAATGAACTTCCATTCAATCATATATATATATCCACAAAGACACTCTAAGATTCACCACCACTTCTGGTTTATATAGTATTTCAATAGGTATAGGATTGAACCATTGTGTCTTTTGACATGAACCATTGCATCTCTTCATTTAATTTAACATAGATAATCTTCTCCTTTTATTCATTAATTTATCATGTAAGTTTATCAATTAATTATAAGATTAATCTTGATTCAAATTTCATACACATGAGTTGATCACATGTATGGATCGACTACTTATAATGTTCTCATGCTTCTGTTGCATCCCTAGTTCTTCAACAGATCATATTCAAGATTTTACTAGCTCTCTTGTACTGTTATAGTGTTAATCTCATCAAATTACTTCACAGGACCCTAACTATTCACATAAATCAAAATCTGCAAAGGCTCTTTCTTCAACCCACTTCCCTTTGTGACCATGGGATCAAAACCATAGGCTTAGCTATTTCAAATGTTGTTTTGTGAGTGTTTTTCTCCTTATTCCCTTATTCTTCTACATGAGACCATATTCAAATGTCCAAGGGATTATTTACTTCTAGCCCCTTTACACTCCTTATTACATTCTTTACCTTATCACGTGACCGATGTTGGATCTAGGTTCTCTGGTACTTTAGCCATCGGGATTTCAACCTTTGCAATCTTTGTATTCTTCTGGAGTTGTTACCTTCCAGAGTGGTTACATATCATGATGGCTAATCCAATGGATAGCATTACTCTCGAAGTTATGATATTGACGATTTGGTCTAATCCTTGTGAATTAATTGACCTTTGTCTTTTAGATGATTGACGACTCTGACTTAATATTCAGTTGAGGTGGATGGTTTTCATCTACTTCAAAACTTCAGAGATTTGTGACTCCAGGACTCCGAGTTACTAGGACTCTGATGTAGTTCAATTCCTCTGGAGGTTTACCTACTGAATAAGTCATAAAATGACAATGACCACTTGATGTCGGTTAACACCTCATGCTTACTCTATTATTCCATGATGTTTGATCAACTATCAAGAATTCTCCCGAATTAGATCAACGATTCAATGACCTTTGTTTACTCCAAGACTTCGTGCCTTTAGCCCCACTTATCTTATCCTTACACCTTATGTCGATCAACGGTCGACGGGATTTTCCATCTCTTCCTTTGATATGACAGTCGACATGAGTTCATTACTTTGGGGCTTCGGCCTTCGGGTATTAATACATGATTCAGACTTCTTTTCATCGGAGTGGTCAATTCCATAGTTGACTACTTGATCCAATGGTTGAGATTTCACACATAGGGATATTATATCGACAATATGCATGAGTTCGGTTACTCTGGGATATTGTGGCTTACTATGTCCTTCAACTAAACTTGATCGAACAGTTGATAATTGACCTGAAATCCCTCCTTGATCTAACCACTGGCATGATTCCATGACTTAGTGATCCTTCCTTGTATCCAATGTTCGTCGAAGCTCTTTTGTCTGCTACTTGATCCAATGGTCCATAACTAACCCAAATTTTCTCCACGAGATCTGACGTTTGACGTTCACTTCACGACTTTGGAGGTTTCAATACTTTGTTTCTTATGGGGTTCGCTTATCCTGTCCTTCCACTTGGTTCTGTCTAAAGATCAGAATAGATCCCGAACTAATCTAATGATTGTGATTACTCCTGAATTTTGAATGGATGATCATGATTCCATAATCCTTCACAAGGGATTCTTCTGTGTAGGCTCTGGCTTCTGTGTGATCTGACAGTCCAGGATTGTCCCGAGAACTACATCAACGAACATGATTCTTCCTTGATTCGTGTGGAGTTTACTGTGGGGATTTCAATCCCGATAGCACTTATGCAATGTGCTCTCCCTTTTGATCTTTCCTTCATCCTTTACAAATGTTGGAGTTACTTCACACACACCTACGATTTATTTTTCCTAAGGTTTTTCCTATGTTTATTGGTCATTATTCAGTATTTTATATTTTAGGAAGAATATTCCTCTAGGGAGAATATTCTCTTCAATTTTCACTTCAGTTTGATCAGTTGAGTGGAGTCTAGATGCTACATTGGGATTATCACCATGAAACATTAGTATCATCACCAAATAATGCACATTGTCCTTGGGATCATCAATAGACTACCGCATTACCCATGATTCCATGATCATCTCCTCACTTCACTATGTTTCAGTAAGTTAACTGAATACTGATAGACTAGTTAACTCATCTAGGTGGCAGTTCACTCCCATAATTGCGCGAGAGACTAGACTAGGTGGTAGTTTACTCCTGTTGTTATGAGAAAAAACTCTCTATGGCTAGGGGTAAACCACAACAGATGGAAATGACTGCCAAAATCAAATCTATTCTCAAGTATGCTATATAAACAAATATGCTAACAAGACAATATAAAAGGCCTACCTCATCTAGACGTTCGATGAAATCCACCGTTGAGCACTTGACCCAAAGAAATGCACCTGCAACTAGTCCTCAACAACCAAGAAACACAAGCATATGGTGATAATATATGATGTTAGCACATTCAATAGCATAATCCATTAACATTCATAAAAAATACTCCCATGGAATAATAATTCAAATATTTGCAAGATATCAATTAGACGAGAAAAGAGTATTTATATTAAGATGTGATAAGAAGAAGTGAATAAGTTATAGACTTCTGTGTCAGCATATTTAGGAACCAAGAAACTAAGTTCCTTCCAACTGGGCCTCCACCACTTTAATCCTCCACCAAAGGAAATCTTATGTAAGAGAGATAAAGGCGTTCTCACTCAATAAGGGAAGATATTGGGGGATGAACAATGTGTTCAGACTTTAAGGATAAAGGGATGCAGACTCAATATGAAGTGAATAATTCCTCTAGATTAACTTTGCTCTCAAAGTTTAATTCTTTCTCCTCTTTTCCATAGCTCGGAATTGGCCCATTTATAGCCTTCAAGTGGAACTGAAGGGATGAGTTAGAACATTTCCATTATTATGGAAGGCCAAGGATCATTGATATCATTTCATGACATCGAAAGCTAACACCATTTTTCATTTCTGGTCACATTTCTCGATGTACACGAGTTGTAGTGGTGTGTTGGCCCTCGACCAAGTTTTGAGGAAACCTTGGTCAGATTTGGCCCACTTTTGGACTTCGACACATTTGTGGAAGATGGAGAACCCAAGCAGAGATGAGATCACAGATCTCACCGATTTTGAGGGGTTCTCTAGGGTTTATGGGATGTTGACCCATGGAATTTTCCCGTGTTTAGGCCTTATTGTAAGGGATTGTAAAAGTATAAATAAGTAAGAATGTATGGTAGACGTAGAAGTTTTGGTAGCTAAGTGCAAGTAGTTTGTGTAGCTTTGTGCCAAGGAATGTATGTGTGTAAACGATTTGTGCTCAATAGAATTTTGGCTCTATGTACTGACCTAGTTTTGGAAGGAGGATCTAGTGCTTAGTGTGCAAATCTCCTATCTGGTGTGAAGCTTGACTCTATGGATTAGTGCACAGGAGTAACTGAATGTAAGAGATTGATGAATAATAAAGAGGTGAATCAGTTGGTGGACTTATCCCCACACTGGGGGTGAACCACATATATCTTGTGTATTTGGTTTTCATTGTGTTGTGTTATTTATGTTATGAATCTCTCAGTGCTTTGATTATTATGAATGATAGATAGATTGGTTTTTGCTTAAGTGCCTTACTGTAAATGAATTTTAGATCTAACTTATCATGTTACGTTCTCTGGGTATATTGTCAATTGTTACTGCGTCGATCTATATTTATGTTCAGTGGAGCTAATAGGGTTATTAAACTAATGCATGTCACCTTATAAGTGTTAATATAATACTCTACGAAGTGTTATTATCACAGATCTGTGTCCCAGCTTGGTTACATACACCTACGTCCTGTAACCCCCCCTGCTTCTACCTCAGGTGACACCTCGCCTGCTTCGCAGGTGTTGCCGAAAGGGCCGTTATTCGAGGTTTTTTTGGTGTGTTCTTAAGCATTGAACCCTGGCTCTGCCCCTGTGCCAACAAATGGTTCTGTTGTCGGGACCTGAAACTGTGATTGTTGGGAACTGAAGTAAAGAAAAAGAGAAGCTTTGTGCATAGATCTACTAATGAAGTGTGCAGTACTCTACTTGACTTGCAATGCTTTGTGCTAAGAAAGAGATCTGATCTAAAGAAAAGAGGTAAAGCTTTGTTCTTTGAAAAGAGAAAGATAAGTGAAATTTTTTGTTTTGAAAGCATGAACTTAAGTATGTTTAATAGATTTTGTCCTAGTCTGAAGGCTAGGGCACAGTTGAAAGAAAGAGTTGATTTGAGTAAATTTAATGAAAATGAAGAAAGATATGTTATTCCTATGCATAGAAAGATTTTTTGGACTAACAAGTGGATGCAGGAACCTAGAATTTTTTTTTGCAGTTTGTAGGTCTAGCACTATGAACCTAGAGGAGATGCACAATACATAAAAGGTTGGGGAACATATAAGAGAAAAAAAGGATTGACTTTGTGTTATAATTGCAAAACACTGAGACATATTTCTAAGGAATGTCATGAGGTAGGTCCTATTTGTCTTTGTTGTAATATTGTTGGTCATGAGGTTGAGGATTGTCCAAGGATGATTTCTAAAGTTGAAAGGATGAACATAAGACAAGAAAACTATGAAGAAAGTCAAGATACTAAGAGCATGTTAGAAAGTTATAAAGAGAAAATGTCATAGGAAGTTCATACTATGTTATTATAGTTGAAATAAATAATGGATGTTCATAAAGATGTCAGTTTACCAGAAATCCTGAAAGCAAAACAATGCATAAGTGAAAGAATAGAAGACTTCGACATAAACTGTGTCTTGGATGAGGAAACACAAGTAAATATTATGATAGAAGGAACTTGGAAAATTTTGGGAAAGCCTACTGTGATACCTTCGTTGGGAAGGATAGGCTTGTTTAAAGGAAATATGATAACCCTATGTGGATGAGTTACTAATGTACCTATTATTATTCATGGAACATCGACTGAAAAGGAATTTGAAATCATTAAGTTTGTTGGGGACAAGTCCCCTTTCCCACTTTTGTTAGGTAAGAATTGGATTGAGAAGGATCAAATCAAAAGAAAAGCAGAGGAATAAGCTACAGAAAAGAAAAAGAAAGAACTGAGGGATTTCATAGCTAAGAAAATAGATTGACTAATAGAAGAAAGAAATAATAAGTCGAAGCAATAGAACATAGTAACAATGCGGGAGGGACAGACAGTCAGAGAATCAACTATCAAGGTTGAAAGAATGCAAGAAGGATTGAAGAACCTATCTATGCAAGAAATAAGTATATCCACTCAGGAAGTATTAAGAAAAGAGATGTTAACTTTAGAATCCTTGAGGGCACATCAACAGTGCGAAGCGATTGCGCTAGGGGAAGATAAGAATAAGAATGGAAAGAGGATTCCAGAAATAGTTAAAGAGACTCAGATCACAGAGAAGAAGGAAAGGAAGCTCAATAAAAATAAGGCTAAGTTGAAAAAGATACAAGAAGCTATAGAGAACAGATGGAAGACTTCACAGACTGGAAACTCGTAGGAGGCAGGTTCGCTGGAACAGCAGTTCCACGTAGAATGGGACTTCGACCTAGCGAAATTATATGACCATTGGATATTACCTAACCATTAGAATGACACTCTAGAATGGTTAGAAAATGCATTTATGGGCTGATGGACCGCTTTTGGACATTGAGACCATGCCACAACGGAAGATTCACATTGATGGAAGCATTCTTGGCCATTGGAAGAATCTGTTACGTTGCCCCACTTATTTAACTTGTTAGACGCTGCGTCGGGACCACTTTTCTTTACCGATAATTGAATGAGCTAAACAAAAAATTCTCCAAGTTTTGAGTTTTGTTATCTGAAACTAGACCCCACATGTCCGCTTGTCTACCCCGCATGTCTGTTTGTCTACCCCAACCTGTCTATTTAAAAGTTAGAATGTCGGGTGAACCCAGTAATCTCAAGAATTTTGTCAAGGAAGTCCTCAAGAAGATAATGCCCGACTGACCGATAGCTGAAGGTGTCCAGGTGTCGTCGACTAGGGGATTGCAAGATTCCCCTTTGACTGGACGTCGTTCGAGCCGTTTCAACCCCGTGTGTAAGTTTTAAACCTGTGAAGTAAAGCAATGCATATCGATTCTTAAGCAATATAGAAATTAATCAATGGCTCATACACAGAGTACACAGAGATTTTATACTGGAAACCCTCAACAGGGAAAACCTTTCTTATATTCATTATATTGAATTTCACCATTAACCATACAATATATACAATGTTTTTAGGTATTTCGTAGATACCAAAACCCTAATCCCTTAATCCGGGATTAATTTACAAATCCGCTAAAAATAACAAAATCAGTTAAAAATAGCAAAAAACCGCCCAATTTTTTTTTTTCAGGGCACTGCCCCAAGCTACCTCTCGTTGCTGAACGTTGCACGTAACCAGGGGGGGCATACCCGCCCCCCCCTTGGACCCCCCTAGGAAAGCACCCAACTCACATGGAAGTTCTCTAGTGGTAGGGATCGTCAGACGCAGTTGTCGTATCTGACGTGCCCACACACACACCCATGCAAAGAATATAACACATACCCAACATTCTCCCACTTGTTGTTTTCTTTGCATCAAGGGGTCTAGGGGATTATATAGTCAACAATACAGGGAAGCAATGCCCATTGTTTCTATACACCATGAGAAAGTTTCTGTGGTCATAGACTTTGTCAATGAATCTACAACATTCTTCAAAGTGTCAACCTTTTCCAGCAACACCTTCTTTTCCTCAACCATGTCTCTCACAAAGTGATACTGAACATCAATATTCTTTGTCTTCGAATGATAAGCTGGGTTCTTTGCCAAGAATATTCCACTCTGACTGTCACAATCTAATCTCGCTGCTTGTTTTACCAACCCAATACCTAAACAAAATCTTTGTAACCATACTACTTCCTTGCTTGCATGAGTGGCTGCCATGTATTCAACTTCTGTAGTTGAGAGTACCACTACAGCCTGTCTTTTGCTCATCCAACTGATTTCTCCTCCAATTAGGTTAAACACATACCCACTTGAATATCTTCTGCAATCTAGATCTCCAGCCCAGTCTACATTAAAAAATCCATGTATGTCCACCACTCTGTCTAATCCCGGTCTTCCTTGGTAGCACAATCCATAACTGGTGGTGCCACAAAGATACCTGAAGACCCTCTTTACTGTTTTCCAATGCTCCTTCCCTGGTTTTGACATATACCTGCTCAAAACTCCCACTACATGTGCAATGTCCAGTCTAGTACAAACCATTTCCTACATCAAACTGCCAATTGCACTGGCATATGGAACATGGGACATATCCTCTTCTTCTTCCTATGTCTTGGGACACTGATCTGTAGATAACTTTACACCTATAGGAATAGGAACCTTGACCAGTTTACTTTCATGCATATTAAACCTATGCAATATCGTCTCAACATATTTTCTTTGATTCAACCAGAGTTTCTTGTTTGCATGATCTCTTTTAATCTCCATTCCCAGAATGAAGTTAGTAGCACCGAGATCCTTCATGTCAAATTTGGAGGATAGTTGCGATTTCACCTCCTTGATAACATC